>CP136068.1:13150120-13362937 GCA_032622095.1 Siphonodentalium dalli
TCATATCATGAATCTCTACACTGGCTACGCCCGTAGATAATTCTACACCAGTTGCAGTAATGTGAAATGGTTCATGTTCAGATATGGAATTTTATAAACATTATTAAAAAAACCAGTGCAGCTAATATATTCTTAGTTAATATCGTTCCTCAGTAAATAGTGTATTCCACTGTGTACGTAGTTCACGAAGATCCCAGCTCGATGTTGCATGAAATATGTCACTTTGTTGAGTCGAGTTTGATTGGCATCCTTTACAATCATGAAATTTCTCACGGGTAATCAATTCAATGTTTATTTCGATGTCGACTCACAAAAGTCACAGACAAATCATGCAATCTGGATTGTCACACCCCATATTGTGAAATATATTATTAAGGAACAAGTAATAAATAAATATATATAGTCACTGAGTTGTTTTTTCAATGCTATAAAGTTCTCCGTCAGAACATTAAAACGTTCCCATATTTTTAACTGGTTGAATATGATCTCTACGGTAGCCAGAGTATAAATTCATGACATGATCTAATACTTGGCGACCCATTCCTATATTCTATAAGAAATATATTCAGCATATACTGGAAATCATACAATTTACTATGATAATGATGTTGGATTGAAACTTAAATACAAATGCATCTCAACATAATTACTTATTATACATGTATAAGTAATATTATGTTCCTTTCTGAACCCCCTCCCCCCAATCGCACCATCGTCACATCTCGGATAAATTCAGGATGACCGCCTATCATTAAATTCTTGTCAACATAGACCATTTTCTCATAGGGACACATACGATCAAATTGAAACCCCTTTATCGCGTACCGGAAATTATAAGACGCTGGGGAAGCTTATTTACGAATACACCCGGAAATTCTCGGCTGTTGTCGGTGATTGCATCATCCAAAATGGCAAGTTGGAAAAAAATGTTCGGGACCCAAACATTGCGATTTTGTTGTTATTTTCATGACTTGAATGCGTCTTTATGGGACATATATTGGTCGTAGAAAAGTAGTTTGGGTATTTATCTACCTATTTTGATACCTGGAAAATTTCAAACGCGAATATTATTTTGTGTATTTTGGAGCGCAAACCGCCATGTGGTTTTAACATCCCTATTAATGAATAAATGGTACTGATACAGTAAACATCACATCCACATGATAATATTTGTGGGTCTGATTACGAGTCATAAGAGTTTCACAGGATGCCGAGTTAATTTCACTATGTTCACGATTTATATAGACACCAGTGTGTTGCTTAACTGACTGGATCAGTGGAGTTCTGATATAATTGTGTTTGTGTAATGTCTTGAATCAGTGACATTCATTGCCATGCTGAACTAGCTACATGTACTACTTATAAAACTTGATGACAGTGATGATTTTTTAAATATTATAATGAAGCAATTTGGCTACATATCATTGTGGTTTTCTCTGATCCCATGCCAATACTGCCAGCCTTGACGGAGACAGTTGTCAGGCGACAATAATACTCTATAACTCCGATGTTTGTGGATGGATTTTAAATTAAATGTACACTATTCATGATCATTAATTTTGTAAGATAATGGCCATGAAATTGTCTCAAATATCAGGTGATCAGCGTTTAAAGTTGTTATTTCAGTCTTGACAATTCACTCAATGTTGATATTTGAAGTTTTGTGTGCAGCAGAAATGTGTAACATTAGGGAGAAAACGTAGTACATTTCGGGTATATTTAGCCTTGGTGAATATAATGCGATATTATTTCCATGTATAAATACAGTATCTGCCACAGAGTATGTAGGCATTTTTTGTCACATTTAGTCAATGGTACTCCTTTGTTTTGATAAATTGCATTCATATACATGTAGTATACCACCATGAATTTTTGTGATAAAAGCGAAATGTTCATGTTTCATCACTTGATCGGAGGCAGCTACATGTATCACTACTATCAGACGCAGGCAATATCATCTACATATTTTACACAGTACTCTATGAATATATATCAAACTGTTCTATAGCAGTGGATTTTGTGATGTCTGATGATGATTGGTCATACTTGTGAGACTGTTTTAAACACATATATTTCTGCTTCTAGAAAAGGTCACATAATCAATAGATCCCAATTAAATCCCATTTCACTGTTTAATTACACATATATCTCAGGATGTAAGATAAACAGTGCAAATAAAACCACCATGTTGCTGTTTCTTGGGGCCCAAAAGTCTAGATTTAATCGTTGTGCGAGACCCTGCTTTCACTTGCTCTCTCATGAGATACATTAGAGAGTATTCTTACTTCTCTGAACAAAAGTTTATCTTATACTCTGCAGTAATTCTTCCTCGCATACTTCAAGCTTGTGTTCACTCTTATAGGACTAGCTATTAATTTTTGCCAAAAATGTACATTTCAGTAAATTTTGTCAATGTGGCGGCCATTTTGACAGTTCACAAATATGGTTTACGACTAAGCATTGTTTGTATATATTTCAAACTATTGCGAGTTTGGCATTAATTCATGCAACTACCTGGATTAATTAGTTGTACCAGCTATACTTACACTGTATTTGAATTGTTACCGTAACTGTTAATGAGCCTGTCTGGGAGTTTGGTGCATTAGATGTTGGTCTCATTGTGTTCTCTGCATAGCAATTGTAGGCACCATCCCCATTCAAGTCAGCATATGAAAGTACATCAGTTGACACTGGGCCACCTCTGGGTACTATCCATCTGTATGCTGTTTGTGCCGGGTTACCATCGGAGACGTAGTCGCTGCATTTCAGAGTCTGTGAAGAATCTTGGACCATGTAAAATGGCGATGGAATCACTCCGTAGAGCTGCGGTGGGTCTAAAATGATAAGATGTATTCCTTGAATTGCCTACAGAAATACTGAACACTTAACTCTTTCTATATGAAATACTCATTCACAAATAGTTCTCTTAGGACACGTTCAGATAACAAGTTCAACAAATGAACATAGGTCTCTTGTCAAAACTTGTTATCTAAAAATTTCCCACGAATGAATATGAATTCTACTGCACTTGTATTATCTGTTGTCTGATTGTTATTATCTGAACATCCCTCCAGATGAATAATAGACACCCCGGTGTATACCTTTATAAGGAAACTGGAGAATCCATTTAGTAAAGAAGGGATCAATTTCACTATCATGTATAGAATCTTCAACAAAATCACACAGTGATAGTCATTGAGAGCCTACAACATGTCCAGATCACAATATTACAACCTCTGTGTGGTGTTCACTTGGATACAAGGAGCAACACAGTCAATGCATTGAAATGTTGTGGGTGGCATAATAATCAGAGGGGCAGTGTAGTTAAACCAGCAATTAATATTACATAATAGCTGCTCTATGAAGCGTTTCCGCATGACGTCACACATCCCAGTTTGCATTGCACAATGCCATGTTGGATGTAGCAACGAGTATATTAAACAAAGCTACTTTTGCGGGAAGTCATAGCTATAATCAAGTGTCTCTCATTCGTGTGCATTGCCTATCCGTGAGTGATTTATGCACACAATGTTATTTACAGTTGAATGTTAAGATAAAAAAAATTACAAAATAAAAAGTTGAAATAGTGTAGTCCCGATCGATGATGTGTTACGAATATTAATTGCGCCGCGAGTATTTTTTATTTGAATTGTTCGTTCATTATATATGTACATGATCTGCTATAACACTGTGGTAATATTGACTTAAAATTTCTTCTATTCACACCTTCAACATGCGTATTTAGAGAATTATACAAGTAGTTCTGTATAAGCACAAGTAGGGCCTACATCTATACAAGTCACACAGAAAGGATAGATGCTAACCTTTATGATCTTCTGCGAACATTTTACTTAATCGAAGTTAATCCGTTTGAGAATCTAAAGCTTCCTCCACATGGCTGCGACAATGTACATGTAAATGGGAATTAACAAAAGTTTCCCAAGCGAATGACACGAAATTTCACACATTGCACGTGCTTCGCGCTGTGTACATGCAACCTTCATCGAACAAGTTCACATTGTGCTATTGCTGCCACATGACAACAAGTAACTGACTCCGTAATCAGCATTTTTCTTTCATGTACTTAATGCCGGCCAAAAAAAAATCACTATTTGATAATCCTTTAATTGCATCTGGCCGCAAAGCTGTCGACACCTTTAATGTGACTCAGTCAAGTTACGGGAAATGGATATGTATATCTCGTTAAATTTATTTTTGCCAGCTTTAAATTTGATGCGTGAGGGTGTACTTTCGACACAAGAGAGATTATGGATTAATTACGACATGTACATGCACCTCCGGTCGGCATTCAAGTTATTACATCAAAGTGGGAGCTTAATTAGCATTGTTTCGATATTAGATAGTCTATTCTATATTGAAGTTATAATGGCGTTTGTTACACACTTTGATTCAACGTAAGCATCAATCTTTGCTGGTTATCGGAAATGGCCAAAATTCACTCTTGTTGTTTTTTTTTTCAAAGTTGCTCTATTCGTTTTTGTTATCAAACGACAGTCGCTTTTACAAGATGCTTCTACACACACCTAGCCATTTTGAAAATCTCTGAAAGTAGCTATATTGTTGTGTTACATGCATGCAGCATTTTAAAACATCGGGGAGCTCATTTGTTTCGATAATACATGGACTACATTATCATTCATTGAAAACAAATTAGGTAAGCCTGTGATAATTTTATTTCAAAACATAACTATGATTAACAGTAACAAGTAGTTCTCGTGTACACATAATGTAATGACGTATGTCCGGATCTGTAACGTTTGGTGACAGTTACGAGTCTACACTCTATTTTTTCTAAACATACGGATCGATGTTGTCAACGAGAGACCTTTTTTATAAATATCGCACCCTATAGTAGGTTTATCTAACGTTTCAACATATTTCTTGTTAGAAATGTTGTTCGTGATTATTAATATCATTCGCAAATATTGCAAATAATTCCATGGAAGCCATAACGAGAGGTTTTAGAAATAGCTTTCTTAATTAATCCTATTAACTCAGCGCTTGCTTATGGATGTCTATATGGCGGCGCGTCTCGTATCCAATCACGTGATTAAGAACGCTCTATGCAAAGCTTTCAGCCACTGCTTCCTCAGAGGTATCCGGAGAATTCGGCCTAATGCACTGTCCACGAATTACTTGATGTAGCCTGAATACAATGTTTTCATCACTGACTGCAGCTAAGTTATAAACACAATGATAATCTCCTACAGTGATATATGGTAAGTACTGAACATTGACTTCTGCTTAACATGTCAGACTGTTAGTACCACTGCTCCATTCCAAGGTCAAACTTAATGATCCCCCTGCAACAGCAAAGTTACTGGTCTGGGGAAAAGATTATATACAATGCATATAACAAAGTTGTTAATATATATAGGCCCAATGTTTTATTATCATATTGATATCCATATCTTAATAAAAGGTCAGCCGACGACAGTGTCCCCCAAAAATGTGGCAAGTCAACGCCGCTTTGTTAAAGAAATTAAAAAAAATGTTGAAATGTTCTAAGTCGAAAAGGTTAATAATTCCGTAAAGAAATAATTTTTCCGTCATCTCTAAACATGTTGCACATCTCCAATTTGAGGGGAACAATACTCTGAAGTTTCAAATATCTACGATCAAAATTGTAGGAGGAGTTGATTACACCATGAAGGTACCCTCATACAGAAAATTATAAAAAACGTTTTTCAAAGTCGAATTAGGCCCATAACTCTGGGAAAAATCATTGGATCAAACTCAAATTCGAACTTGACCTGTATTTTCATATGAACAACTCACAAAAAAACAGAATTTCTAATTAAACAGTCCAAACTTGAGTTATCATCTGGAAACCAAACGAAAATAAGTAAAATTGAATTTTCTAAGTCGAAAAAAGTCCATAACTCTAGGAAAAATCATCGGATCAAACTCAAATTCGAACTCAACCTGTATCTTGATATGACTGATCCACATAAAAACTGTATTTGCAATTAAAGATCCAAACTTGAGATATCATCCGGAAACCGAAAAAGTGAGAAATTTTCTAAGTAAATAAAAAGTTGAAAAAAGAGAAATAACTCCATAAAAGAACATCAGATCAAACCAAGAATTGCAGAGCACCTGTGTTCTTGGTTGAGACACCTACATACCAAGTTTCAATCAAATTGGACGATCATTACTGGAGTTATAACTCCGGACGGACGCAAGGACGGATGGGACGCACGGAACGACAGACGGGACGGATGGACGCGGCTGATTACAATAGTCCTCCGAAAATTTCGGGGGACAATAAAGAATGACTTTAAACAATGTTTCTGTCATTCATGGGGCCGACATCTCTGGGGTTCATATAGTTCATATCGCACTGGGCCGTCTTCTCTTATGGTCTCCTGTGATGATACAAAATACACTTTCTGCTGCATGTTACAGTGCAATTTTGTTATGTTGGGATTGGGTGGGATTCGTACCCTGCCCGATGATGGTGTGTGCTCCTTGGGACATAAAAACGGTAAAGGTCCGACATCAACACCACACGGCCACCAAAGCGACACACTTCTAAAAATTGGTGCATTGTGCGTACTATAGTCCAAGGCATGCTCAAGAGGCAATGCTCCGCATGTCTCGGAGACATATATATAACATACTACTATGCCATATATCTACTGCAGTTAGAAAGAAAATTGAATTGCTTGAATTAAAGTAATTTATTGAAGTATCTTAGTAACATGTAGCCGAAAGTGCATCACTAAGGAAGTTCAGTGGCTGAAAGTCTTGATACAGACCAGCTATTATATATCAAATCGATCACCTTTGTTTTCTACTATATAAATAGGGTATGCATAAATATATAAACCACGGCTTTATTTAAGCGAGTGCTAAAATAAAGCAAGTACGGCTACTTCAAGTATCATAATAAGTATCATAATAAAGGAACGTCCTCAGAACTATAACCAAAATCTTTCAATATACATGTAGTTCAATATTTCCGAAAGAAATTCCCAATTCATTTCCTATTTAAACAAATTTAATATGTGATAACAACATTTAAACAGGTAAAAATAAAAGGCCGCTCGGCCACAGTGTCCCCCGAACCGGTGGCTTCATTTGGAGCGGAGGCTTTGTAGAAGTATACTATATGGATAAGACACTTGTGCATTGTCTCATTACTGACATGCATACAAATAACCAAATCTTTAAAAAACTCTTAAAGTCAAAAATATAACCTCAAATTGGCACAAAATGAAGAAAATTACAAGAAAAATTGAATTTTCTAAGTCGAAAAGCCCATAACTCTGAGAAAAATCATTCAAACTTGACCTGTATCGTGATATGACTGATCCACATAAAAACGGTATTTGCAATTAAAGGATCCAAACTTGACATATCATCCGGAAACCGAAAAAATGAGAAATTTTCTAAGTAAAACAAGTCGAATAAAAGGTCGGTAGACCTCATGTCCGCCTCTATACTAAGCATCGGCTTGATACAACCGTTGTTTGCGCATAAAAATTGGCATGGCGTAACACAAAATCGAATTTGATCTGTCTTTTGTGCTAGTGAACCTACATATACCAAATTTAATTTCATTCAGTACACATTTACTAAAGTTATCATCCGGAAACCTCAAATTGGCAAAAATTCGAAGTCAAAAAGGGACATAACTCTGGTGAAAATTGGTGGGCGGAACCCGAATTCGAACTTGACCTGTGTTTTGCTGGGAGAAAGACACATACCAAATTTGGTTTAAATCTGATTAACTCTACTAAAGTTATCATCCGGACACCAACTTTTGGGGTTTTATATGTCGGGTGTCGGCGGACAAAAAAGGGGCCATAACTCTCGCAAAAATTATCGGATTAAACCGAAATTCGAACTTGAGCTGTATTTTGAAATAAATAATCCACAAAAAAACGGGTTTTGCATATAAACAATCCAAAATCAAGTTATCATCCGGAAACCAAAAAACAGAAGAAAAACTTAATTTTCTATGTCGAAAAAGGAAATGGTCGGGCAGAACCCAAGTTCGAACTTGACCTGTGTTTTGCTGGGAGAAAGTAATATACCAAATTTGGTTTGAATCCGATTAACTCTACTAAAGTTATCATCCGGAAATCAAAAAAGGGCCATAACTCTCGCAAAAATGGGCGGAGCAAACCCATATTCGAACTTGACCTTTATTTTGGCCTGATAAACACACCTATGAAATTTGCTTTTGATCTAATAACCGAAACTAAAGTTATCATCCGGAAACCATTTTCGGACGCACATACGGATGCACGGCTCCACGGACGGACGCACGGACGGACACCGGCTATTTTAATAGTCCCCCGAATTTTTTTTTCGGGGGACAATTATACCCATATAGTATGACGAGATATTTTCGCTCATATGATTCAGCAAATTGGGGAACGAGATTTAGCTAAATCATACTTGCTTAAATAAACCTTGTTTCTTATCAAACTATATGGATATTCTATATATATCATTGACGAGTAGTTCGCTTAAACCTGTCATCTGCTATTATTACCTGAACATCCCTCCAGGGACAAGCCTAGATTGTGACATATTAATATGTGAGGACAGAACTTACATGTAGACCTTGTTCAGTCTATATGTATTTCATGATCAATCCAGTAAATAATATCTACAACTCTGAGGCACACTTTCAATCATGCTGCTCCCAGAATGGCCTGTTGGGGAAAGTAGCCATGCAAATCTTAGATAGCATTAGCACTTAATACTCAAATAGCGATATACTAAACCAAGTACACAATACATTGAATAATTAATCTCATAGGGGATAGGTCTACATTAAATACATGTACTTGTTGGTCATTTTTGAATAAAAAAATAATACGTTTTTTTTTTTTTTAATAAGCTCTTCTGGCTGTAAGACATTTGACTGTGATGTTGGAAGTCACCATCGCCATTGCTGAGAATAACAAGACAGTAAATGACTGTTGAGGCCCTACCTACTGTAAAGACTGAGAAGTAAAGGACTCTGAAGACTATAAGTCAGTACTTGTAACAATCACTTAAAAACAGGTACATAGCTAAAGCAAGGAAATAAATCTTAAAACAAAATCAATAATGAATTTTTTTTTTAAATCATCATTTAAAAAAGTCAAAAAACAATTTTCAATCATTATTTTTAAATGTTCAATCATTATTTTTAAATGTTCAATATTCTTAAGTCCTAGGCCTTTGGTGATCAATTGTCTTGAGAAGAAGTTGTTTTAAGAATTATTTTCGCAAGAAAGAGTTATGTCTCTCTGGCTCCACCCATATTTGACCCAGTAAACCCATTTAAACAAATTTGAATCCCAGTCACATAAGGAACCTCCATACCAAATATGAAAGTGTCAATGACACTGTAGCTCAACTTGGAAAGGGAATAATTTAATGTATTACAGTCAATGGAGCAATTGGGAATGTGGAAAGTTGAATGTCTAATACGACCTGTAGCCCGTGCTAAAGGATTTAGTCATACAAAGAATAAAATCCAAGATGGCTGCTGGCGGCCATGTTTTTTGGCCGAATGACCCCAAAATGACTCGTTCCCAATTACATGTCATTATTAACATTCATGACAAATTTTACAATGATCAGACTAAAGGTACGACCTGTAGCCTGTGCTAAAGGATTTAGTCATACAAAGAGTAAAATCAAAGATGGCTGCTGGCGGCCAAGTTTTTAGGCCGAATGACCCCAAAATGAGTCGTTCCCATCTACATGGCAATGTTAACATCCATGACAAATTCTATGATGATCAGACTAAAGGTACGACCTGTAGCCCGTGCTAAAGAATTTAGTCATACAAAGAGTAAAATCCAAGATGACCGCTGGCGGCCATGTTTTTTGTCCGAATGACCCCAAAATGACTCGTCCCCATCTACATTCCAATTTCAACAGCCATGACAAATTTCATGATGATCAGACTAAAGGTACGACCTGTAGCTCGTGCTAAAGGATTTAGTCATACAAAGAGTAAAATCCAAGACGGCTGCTGGCGACCATGTTTTTTGGCCGAATGACCCTAAAATGACTCGTTCCCATCTACATGTCCTTGTTAACATCCATGACAAATTTTATGATGATCAGACTAAAGGTACGACCTGCAACCCGTGCTAATGGATTAAATTTTGAAATCCAAGATGGCCACTGGCGGCCATGTTTTTTGTCCGAATGACCCCAAAATGACTCGTTCCCATCTACATTCCAATTTCAACAGCCATGACAAATTTCATGATGATCAGACTAAAGGTACGACCTGTAGCTCGTGCTAAAGGATTTAGTCATACAAAGAGTAAAATCCAAGATGGCTGCTGGCAGCCATGTTTTTTGGCCGAATGACCCTAAAATGACTCGTTCCCATCTACATGTCCTTGTTAACATCCATGACAAATTTTATGATGATCAGACTAAAGGTACGACCTGCAGCCCGTGCTAAAGAATTTAGTCATACAAAGAGTAAAATCCAAGATGGCTGCTGGCGGCCATGTTTTTTGGTCGAATGACCCCAAAATTACTCGTTCCCATCTACATGTCAATATTATCATCCATGACAAATTTCATGATGATCAGACAAACAGTACGACCTGTGGCCCGTGCTAATGGATTAAATTTTGAAATCCAAGATGGCCACTGGCGGCCATGTTTTTTGTCCGAATGACCCCAAAATGACTCGTTCCCATCTACATTCCAATTTCAACAGCCATGACAAATTTCATGATGATCAGACTAAAGGTACGACCTGTAGGTTACACTGGTGTAAATATTTCCCATAGGCTTCAATGTTAACGTTTGTTGATCTGCATCAGAGGTCAAATGGAAACTGTTCAAACTGCCTTCGGATTATGTGAGCTTGACATCTGTGGAAACTTTCCCAATAAAAAAATCAACACCGTCTAGCAGGGAATCCACTTCAAATTTTCGTTTTTTCATGACTAGGGTCAGTTCCGCACTAAAAAAATATTGTCATTTTTTCAATCACACTTAAAATTTCTAAACAGCCACAACAGACTTCACCTTTAATGAATGGGCCTCTTGGCAAATGAAGTTTGTGGGAGAATGATTCCTTGAATTTTTGTCAACAGTTTACATTTAATTCATGCAACCAATCACAGCCCAGAGTGTTTTAACTGTGAAACTCTATACTCCTCCCGCAACCGCAGGGGGAGCTGCCTATAGTATTTACACCAGTGTAACCTAAAGCGATAGCCCGCTTTTTCGCGGAATAATTGTAACTCCCTACATTTCTTCAGAATTGCCCATCAATGGAAAAAATGTGTTCAAAAACAATATCACTTCTGTGGTTCTTTATTTATCACACACAATTTAACCCCACCCCCTTTAACAAATTATTCATCAAAAAAGCACAATTTTCCACCACCAGTCATGTTCAGGCCCCATTTTCACTCAGTTTTAGGGGTCTGGTGTTGCAAACTTGGATCAGCTATGGAAGACTGTACAATATTCTTTCCATGAGAGAACTTCTGGTGATGTGAGGTCATTGAATCCAGATCTGATCAGCTGAGCATCAAGCGCATGACTTTATCAGCACATTGAAGAATAAAATATGACATTTTCAGGTCTGCAAGGGTGATCCAAGATAACTGGATGTGGGTGTATATTGAATTAGTTGAATAAAGATATGCTCTCTTTGAATTGCTGAAGCATTTTCTTAAATGTGTCCAAGTTTTAGTGCTATTAACCTTCAAATGACCATACCCACCAGTGGAAATGACACACTTTTATGATATATATCTGTATATCACTGGCTATAAAATCCAAAATACTTGTTAGATTAGGTTCTTATAACAATTGATATATGTGTCGTTGACATGCTCATGTTATGGGTCATTTGCATTATCATGTGACTATTACCACCTTGAAAAAATTTGAAAATACCTTGAAAAATTGGCATTTTTTATGAAAAATCTTACTATTTTTTTGGCTGATGTTAGTGAAATAAGACATCAGCAGCAAGAATAGCCACACCATGCATGAGGTATTCATTGGACTGAAAGACCAGGCTCTGTAAAATGCATTAAAATGCTTTAAAGTGACTCCCAGGAATCAAAAATGATAAAAAGCTATATTTTCCCTTTAGGTTACACTGGTGTAAATATTTCCCATAGGCTTCAATGTTAACGTTTGTTGATCTGCATCAGAGGTCAAATGGAAACTGTTCAAACTGCCTTCGGATTATGTGAGCTTGACATCTGTGGAAACTTTCCCAATAAAAAAATCAACACCGTCTAGCAGGGAATCCACTTCAAATTTTCGTTTTTTCATGACTAGGGTCAGTTCCGCACTAAAAAAATATTGTCATTTTTTCAATCACACTTAAAATTTCTAAACAGCCACAACAGACTTCACCTTTAATGAATGGGCCTCTTGGCAAATGAAGTTTGTGGGAGAATGATTCCTTGAATTTTTGTCAACAGTTTACATTTAATTCATGCAACCAATCACAGCCCAGAGTGTTTTAACTGTGAAACTCTATACTCCTCCCGCAACCGCAGGGGGAGCTGCCTATAGTATTTACACCAGTGTAACCTAAAGCGATAGCCCGCTTTTTCGCGGAATAATTGTAACTCCCTACATTTCTTCAGAATTGCCCATCAATGGAAAAAATGTGTTCAAAAACAATATCACTTCTGTGGTTCTTTATTTATCACACACAATTTAACCCCACCCCCTTTAACAAATTATTCATCAAAAAAGCACAATTTTCCACCACCAGTCATGTTCAGGCCCCATTTTCACTCAGTTTTAGGGGTCTGGTGTTGCAAACTTGGATCAGCTATGGAAGACTGTACAATATTCTTTCCATGAGAGAACTTCTGGTGATGTGAGGTCATTGAATCCAGATCTGATCAGCTGAGCATCAAGCGCATGACTTTATCAGCACATTGAAGAATAAAATATGACATTTTCAGGTCTGCAAGGGTGATCCAAGATAACTGGATGTGGGTGTATATTGAATTAGTTGAATAAAGATATGCTCTCTTTGAATTGCTGAAGCATTTTCTTAAATGTGTCCAAGTTTTAGTGCTATTAACCTTCAAATGACCATACCCACCAGTGGAAATGACACACTTTTATGATATATATCTGTATATCACTGGCTATAAAATCCAAAATACTTGTTAGATTAGGTTCTTATAACAATTGATATATGTGTCGTTGACATGCTCATGTTATGGGTCATTTGCATTATCATGTGACTATTACCACCTTGAAAAAATTTGAAAATACCTTGAAAAATTGGCATTTTTTATGAAAAATCTTACTATTTTTTTGGCTGATGTTAGTGAAATAAGACATCAGCAGCAAGAATAGCCACACCATGCATGAGGTATTCATTGGACTGAAAGACCAGGCTCTGTAAAATGCATTAAAATGCTTTAAAGTGACTCCCAGGAATCAAAAATGATAAAAAGCTATATTTTCCCTTTAGGTTACACTGGTGTAAATATTTCCCATAGGCTTCAATGTTAACGTTTGTTGATCTGCATCAGAGGTCAAATGGAAACTGTTCAAACTGCCTTCGGATTATGTGAGCTTGACATCTGTGGAAACTTTCCCAATAAAAAAATCAACACCGTCTAGCAGGGAATCCACTTCAAATTTTCGTTTTTTCATGACTAGGGTCAGTTCCGCACTAAAAAAATATTGTCATTTTTTCAATCACACTTAAAATTTCTAAACAGCCACAACAGACTTCACCTTTAATGAATGGGCCTCTTGGCAAATGAAGTTTGTGGGAGAATGATTCCTTGAATTTTTGTCAACAGTTTACATTTAATTCATGCAACCAATCACAGCCCAGAGTGTTTTAACTGTGAAACTCTATACTCCTCCCGCAACCGCAGGGGGAGCTGCCTATAGTATTTACACCAGTGTAACCTGTAGCCCGTGCTAAAGGATTTAGTCATACAAAGAGTAAAATCCAAGATGGCTGCTGGCGGCCATGTTTTATGGCCGAATGACCCCAAAATGACTCGTTCCCATCTACATGTCATTATTAACATTCTTGACAAATTTTATGATGATCAGACTAAAAGTAGTACCTGTAGCCCGTGCTAAAGGATTTAGTCATACAAAGAGTAAAATCCAAGACGGCTGCTGGCGGCCATGTTTTTTGGCCGAATGACCCCAAAATTACTCGTTCCAATCGACATGTCATTGTTAACATCCATGACAAATTTTATGATGATCAGACTAAAGGTAAAACCTGTAGCCCGTGCTAAAGGATTTAGTCATACAAAGAGTCAAATCCAAGACGGCTGCTGGCGACCATGTTTTTTGGCCGAATGACCCCAAAATTACTCGTTCCCATCTACATGTCCTTGTTAACATCCATGACAAATTTTATGATGATCAGACTAAAGGTACGACCTGCAGCCCGTGCTAAAGAATTTAGTCATACAAAGAGTAAAATCCAAGATGGCTGCTGGTGGCCATGTTTTTAGGCCGAATGACCCCAAAATTACTCATTCTCATCTACATGTCAATATTAACATCCATGACAAATTTCATGATGATCAGATGAACAGTACGACCTGTGGCCCGTGCTAATGGATTAAATTTTGAAATCCAAGATGACCGCTGGCGGCCATGTTTTTTGTCCGAATGACCCCAAAATGACTCGTCCCCATCTACATTCCAATTTCAACAGCCATGACAAATTTCATGATGATCAGACTAAAGGTACGACCTGTAGCTCGTGCTAAAGGATTTAGTCATACAAAGAGTAAATTCCAAGATGGCTGCTGGCGGCCATGTTTTTTGGCCGAATGACCCCAAAATTACTCGTTCCCATCTACATGTCCTTGTTAACATCCATGACAAATTTCATGATGATCAGACAAACAGTACGACCTGTGGCCCGTGCTAATGGATTAAATTTTGAAATCCAAGATGGCCACTGGCGGCCATGTTTTTTGTCCGAATGACCCCAAAATGACTCGTTCCCATCTACATTCCAATTTCAACAGCCATGACAAATTTCATGATGATCAGACTAAAGGTACGACCTGTAGCTCGTGCTAAAGGATTTAGTCATACAAAGAGTAAAATCCAAGATGGCTGCTGGCGGCCATGTTTTTTGGCCGAATGACCCCAAAATGACTCGTTCCCATCTACATGTCATTATTAACATTCATGAAAAATTTTATGTTGATCAGACTAAAGGTAAAACCTGTAGCCCGTGCTAAAGGATTTAGTCATACAAAGAGTAAAATCCAAGACGGCTGCTGGCGGCCATGTTTTTTGGCCGAATGACCCCAAAATTACTCGTTCCAATCGACATGTCATTGTTAACATCCATGACAAATTTTATGATGATCAGACTAAAGGTACGACCTGTAGCCCGTGCTAAAGGATTTAGTCATACAAAGAGTAAAATCCAAGATGGCTGTTGGCGGCCATGTTTTTTGGCCGATTGACCCCAAAATGACTCGTTCCCATCTACATGTCAATATTAACATCCATGACAAATTTCATGACGATCAGACAAACAGTGCGACCTGTGGCCCGTGCTAATGGATTGAATTTTGAAATCTAAGATGGCCACTGGCGGCCATGTTTTTTTTTCCGAATGACCCCAAAATGAATCATTCCGGTACAATGTTGATGTCAACAGCTATGACAAATTTCATAATGATCCGATCAAAGGTATGACCTGTAGCCTCTATTGTTGACGCCTTACGCACACACACACACGCACACACACACACACACGCACACACGGACGACGGACGACAAAGCCATGGCAATAGCTCAAACTTTACAAAGTAAAGTTGAGCTAATAAGCTTTATCAGTCTGATGAATCTTGAGAAGAGGTTGTTTTGAGAATTACTATGGCAGGAAGAGTTATGTCCCTGGCTCCTCCCATATTTGACCCAGTGACCCCATTTGAACAAAAACTAATCCCAGTCTCCTAGGTACTATCCCCAACAAATATGACCCCATTCGGTGTTGCTGCAGAAGATGTTTTAACCCGTTTTTAATGGGAGCGGCACTGGTGAATCATCAAAGACCATTTACCATTGCATTCTCTTATATATGTGAGCCTCCCAGAGGGAGCCTCGCATATATAAGAGAATAAACTTGCTTAAAATATCAAGGTAAATCTATTTCCTTATACATGGAGATGTGCTACAAGTGGGTAACAATACTCTGAAGTTTCAAATATCTACGATCAAAACTGTAGGAGGAGTTGATTACACCATGAAGGTACCCTCATACAAAAAATTATAAAAAATGTTTTTCAAAGTCGAAAGGCCCATAACTCGGCGAAAAATCATTGGATCAAATTCAAATTCAAATTCGAACTTGACCTGTATTTTGATATGAACAACCCATAAAAAACAGAATTTCCAATTAAACAATCCAAACTTGAGTTATCATCCGGAAACCAAAGAAATAACAAGAAAAATTGAATTTTCTAAGTCGAAAAGCCATTAACTCTGAGAAAAATCATCGGATCAAATTCGAACTTCACCTGTATTTTGATATCAATGACTCACAAGAAATGGGATTTTCAATTGAACAGTCCAAACTTGAGTTATCGTCCGGAAACCAAAGAAAAAAGAAGAAATTTAATTTTCTGAGTCAAAAAAAGTCCATAACTCTAGGAAAAATCATCGGATCAAACTCAAATTCGAACTCAACCTGTATCTTGATATGACTGATCCACATAAAAATGGTATTTGCAATTAAAGGATCAAAAATGAGATATCATCCGGAAACTGAAAAAGTGAGAAATTTTCTAAGTAAAAACAAGTTAAAAAAGGGAAATAACTCCATAAAAGAAAATCAGATCAAACCCAGAATTGCAGAGCACCTCCATTCTTGGTTGAGACACCTACATACCAAGTTTCAATCAAATCAGATGATCATTACTGGAGTTATAACTCCGGACGTACAGACAGATGGATGGGATGCACGGACGCACAGATGGGGCTGATTACAAGTCCCCCAAAAATAAATTTTTCGGGGGACAATGAGGTCCCCAGAGGGTGCATTTGGTAATCCTGCCTGCTGTATGGGTAGCTAAATTCCCCTCTGGTGACCTAATTCTGCAAATGTCAGACAAACTAAATTCCGGCGTGGGAACAGCATTTTGTTTTAATTTGATGACAACACCCACAAACACATCAGCGTTATATATGCAGTTGTTTACACCAGCCTGTCAGATAAAATCTGTAATCTCAAATTTTCATTATAGATTGAAGTTTCATAACTCTGCGAATATTAAAATGATGTTATTTAAAAACAACTTAACTTCCTTTAAAAAAAAATGTTTTTTGTTAAATTTAACTTGTTTTTTGAGTTATGTCACTGGCTCCTCCCACATTTAACCCAATGACATTAATTTGAACAAATCTGTACAACAGTCACCCAAGGACCCTTCATACCAAATATGAACCCATTCAGCCCGATGGTACATGAGAAGTCATTTTAAGAATTACTATGGAGGGATAGAGTTATGGCCCTGGTTTACTGAGTATTTGACCTGGTGACCTCATTTGAACAAATCTGAATGTGAGTCATCTAGGGAACATCAACACCAAATATGAACCCATTTGGTCTTATAGTTCTGGAGAAGATGCTAAAGAATTGTTGACAGATGGGCAGATAGATGGATAGACGAACGGATGTATGCAGATGGACAGATGTCGAATGACAGATGAGGAGTGATGACTACAGCTCCACCTCCGGTGAGCTAAAAGCTAAAACAACACCACAAATAGATTATGTCACGTTAATGTGTGTGACTCTGTGTATGACCCAGGAATTTGCCCTGACTTGTCTGTACTCACAGAAATATTTATTTGTACTGATTTAATAACAATGTGTTTATTACGCCACTTTCAATAAATTCCCAATAATAACAATGATCTATTATCGATAATATATAGAAAAATAATCAATTTGAGTCGAAGATGTCTTCTGTAAATGTTCAGGTTAACAGGTTATCTTAAAATCAAATTTAATAATTTAATATAAATTTAATTTATGACTGCAGCCATAAATTAAATTACAAATTTCCCAGAAGTAATCAAATTAATTGACAGAAAGTGGATTGGGCAACGCGTGGCACACATCTTGTGAAAAATTATGGTGATAAGGTGTGTGAACTCAAGCTGTTCACTGATTATAAAATTAATGAGTATCCAAGACTATTATGCATATAATATAATATTTATTTGATGCATTCACCTGAAAACTGTACAAAATATATTTTTTGCATTCTGGCTTATCTGCCATCTGTAACATAGTCGTATTCTCGATAGTTATTTCATACTCTATAACCTGGTAACCTAATTCTATGAAGCAGAGTATATGGAAACCAACAACATTTGGGTACAGTCCCACTCTAGCTTGCTATCTTTGTGTACACAGATCTTGTTGACAATCGCAAATAAGATATTCCGATTTCAAAACAGTTCAACTATCAGTAAAAGAATATCCCAAATCGTGCAACTTAAAATTAAGAAATTGAACCAATCCACTGCATGTGAGCTCTGCTAATTTACCATGGCACATGTTTTATTCTAATTTCAGTGAGGAAATGTTTTCATGTCCAATATCATGGAATTGTCACCAGATTACAAGAGTTGTACGTTCAACACTAGCTGCAGAAGCAATGAGTTTAAAAGAAGATATTGAATAAGAAAAGAACTTTCTAAACCGTGTAACATGGACAGATCCAGTTTTCCAACAACTGGATATATTGACAACAAGACTGCATGTTGTAGAGGCTGCTCATAAGATGGTGTCCAGGCTCTCTTCAACTTGTAAATAGCCTGACCAAACGAGGAACGTCTAGCAATCTGCTGCTTACAATCTTCCACTGGGGGAAGGTTGCTATCAACATGTAAGCAATTTATGTAGCAGTGTACATCCTGTATATGGATTTTATCAAGAACTTAAAAAAAAGAAAGAATAAAAATGGAGTATGTAGAACTATCGATCATATGAATTTAACTGCAGAGAACAATGCTCAATAATACAGTGTAGGGTTATGATGAAGTAATAAATTACTCATCATTATTCTATAACCATTGATGACAAAAATAAATTGTTAATGTCGCTGAGCTTTTAATTATGATAGATCAATTCGATGTGCTGCCCGCGATTCGATTCGACAAAAAAAATTGGGATTTGCAGGAGTCTATTGGACAGTAAGTAAAACAATGGCTTAGAAATTTTTATTAATTTGGTGTCAAATTGGATTGGGAATCTTTAATCTCTAACATTCTGTGCACAATAGTTCGGGGTCGTTTATTGATAATGGGTAGACATACTTGTGATGCCAGTGGCATCCAGACTCTGGATGCCACACATAATTTACAATATTCGGTGAATGTTGAAATTATCAAAGAGACCACTTAAAATTATGTGACTTTCAACTGGTTGCAAAAATGCGTGAAATCAACAATAGGGTAATTAATGCAATGAAAAGACAAGGGGTACGCATCTAAGATGCTTTTGTCGAGTTTTTTGGCAGTCGAACCAAACTTCTGCCAATACGGTGCACATCTGCGGCAAAAAAAGTCAGACGGGATTATATTATTGCAATAGACCTATATACCAAATATCAATTGAATCCGTTAATATTTCATTGAGTTATCGCACTAACGGTGATAAAATTGTTATTAAAATAGACAAACTAAAACCCATAACTCCGGAAAAAAAATTTGGACAAACCAGGTTTTCGAACTCGTCCGAGATATTGTTGCAAGAGACTCATATACCAAATATTGTTTAAATCGGTTAATATTTCATTGAGTTATCGCGCTAACGGTGAAAATATTGCTAAAAATAGACAAACTAAGACCCATAAACTCTGCGAAAAAAAATTCGGACAAACATGATTTTCGAACTCGTCCGAGATATTGTTGCAAGAGTCTCATATACCAAATATTGTTGAAATTGGTTAATATTTGCGTGAGTTATCACGCTTACGGTGAAAAACTAAAAAAAAAGTCATCAAAGATGGATAACTCTTGTCAAAAAATTCGGACGTGACCCATTTTCTACAGGCAGTAAATAGTCATTGGGAGCAACTCGCAGACCAAAATTATGTTGAATCCGTTCACAATTGTCAAAGTTATAAGGCATTCTCTAGGTCCGCCCGCCGCCTGCCAACCGTCACTCGTCAAACCATAAGTCGAGTTTTTGAAAAAAGCTCTACTTCACAACTATGTGACAATGAAGAAATAAATTATTTATTTATTTATAAACAGTTATTATAAATAAATTGTTTAATATTAGATCAATTTTGTTGGCTAGCTCAAAGAAAACCAGAAGAGACATCATGACATGTTATATAACGTCAAAACATTCATTTGGTTTTGCGGGCCAGAATCCAGGCAAGACTGCATGTGTGATCTACAAACAACTGATTTTGCCACATTAGACTAGAACTTTTTACACAGACATGCTTTAATTACCATAACAAGGGACATTCATGTTGGTACTGTCGGTACCTTATATGGATATGGATGATTCCACAGCCAGTATTAAAGGGAGGGCCAAGTGGTTGCTATGAGACATCCGTCTGCTCAAATACATTAATTGCTTTTACAACCTGCGCTAATGGTGGTTTACACACATAAAAACTTTCACTGTTCTCGTCTTAAATGTATACAAATGTCACTCAAAATGAAACACTGTTATATCATGGATAAATTTCCTAATCAGTGAATTAATTTCAAGTTCAGCACAATATGATTTGACACAGGAAACATTGTTTGAAAATAGTAGATTTAGCCCAGAATGTATGAACGGGTATCCAAGTTAGGTGAACAAAGATGGCATAAGAATGTTCATTGAAGCAAACACCTCAGTCGCTGATTGGTAGAATATATATGCTAATAATTATTTTATTGGCAGCTGTGAAAAGCTCCATTAACCCTCAATTCTATTAAACTTTCTTCTACTCATCAATGTGCCTGTATGGGGTGCAACTTAGGTATGAAGTTGGCAAGCTTAATTATCGGCTTTATTGCAAACGTGCATGCCACTACGTCGTGACTCATGAGCTCGTGTCGTGAGGTCATGGCTGCATGGGCCATGAGACCAAACCTTAAGTCCTTATAACCCTTAGACGATAGCTTGGTCTATTCTACTTACACTTTATGTAGAATTTGCAGATATATAACATATATATTGTACCTTGCGTCGTTTTGGACAAATTAAATGAAATTATGTGCTGTTGGTGTTCACTGACATATGATATACCAAGCGTTAACAATGCACCCCATTCCTGGTTCCTACAAATCATATTCCCGGGAAACGGGAATGAATATGGGATCCGGGAACCGGGAAATTCCCGTTCCCAGGATTAAACTCTGTTTGACATTTTGCTGCTATCATTCTTCGGAATAATTGTCAGAATAAATTACCAGGACTGTCGGCAGAATATATACGCTATTGCAGTTTATTGACAGTAACATGGTGTGACATTGACGGCTTTGAGCCTATGTTCAAACTAGTAGCATCACAATTCATTTGAATATAAAACCCCAAGCCATCAAGGTCTCACCATGTTATAGTCAATCCACCGCAATAACTTATTATATTATCAAAGGGAAATGGTTAAACCATAGGTATATCAACGTCTACTCGCATCCAAACAGTCTACAAGATTAAACAAGCAGATCGCGTTTACACCAAGTGCTACATGTAGGCCTAAATAGGTTCATGACTATTTATACGATCCTTTGCAACGTTCTTTCCATTAACATCATATCAGCGATTATTCTGTATGCCTTGTATATTATCATATTATAAAGAAAAAACTAAAGACTCACAATGTTCCTCCACAACCACTGATGCCGGTGTAGTAGTGAGTCCTCCATTGCGCACCTCACATGTGTAACTACCAGGCTTGCTCACAATCAGGGTAGTTTGATCGGCACTGTCGATATCAGTCACACCATTTGCCCATTGGTATGTGTAGCTGATCGGATTCCCATCTTGAGCTGTTACTGTCATTGTTATCTGATCCCCTCTCACTATTATTACATCTCCAATTGGTGAGGTCGACACGACTGGAGGCCCTGATTAAAAATGATGAAGAGCATGATAATAATAGTAATCTAGAACTAAAATGTGGTGAATATGATTTATTGAGTTATCATCCATCCACTTGTGCACAGCTTGAATTGTTCAAATAGAAAAAAGTTGTTGGGAGATGTTCAACTTAATAATGGAGAGTCATATGTTGTAAAGTGGATTTCTTTTCTCATGATTGGTAATATCTGAAGCAATATGACTGTAACACAAAATCAAAATTGTCCAGAGAAGCAATATCATAAATATGGCCACATGAGATATTAACCCTTTCATGACGGAAGCTTTGCTGGTGCAGCATTAAAGATCATGTGCCAGTGCATTCTCTTTTTTATTTGAGTCTCCCTTAGGGAGCCTCGCAAATATAAGAGAATGCACTGGCTTACAAGGTCAAAATAAATATTGTTAGGCCAATGTATTCTCTTATATATGTGAGGCTCCCTATGGGAGACTCGCATATATAAGGGAACAAAAGCTCCAGTCGTGGGAAGGTTAATGAAATAGCACATTCATATCATATTGTAATAATGTTGACTTGAATATTTTCTTTTCTCTAAAATGCAAATTCTTATTGGTTGATAAGTTGAACTTCAGTTTTTCATTCACCGGCATAAAACAATTTTTAAATGGAATCAACACGCATATATCATCAATATAGGACACGTACAACCAATTAAAAGTGCTGTTCATACATTTCCTATTATGTTTTGAACCATGTCCATGTCAACAATGTCAAAAATAAACTAAATCATTAAAATGGTAACTTACAATAAGGGTCAAGTGTGGCATATTTCATGACAGATGTTTGTCCGTGTTCCTCTCTACCACTGCATCCTAGTATGTGATCCTTGTCGGATTTTTGTACAGAATCCAACACGACATGGGTCCCATCACCACTAACTGTGTACGTGTTATCTGATACCAACTGACCGTGCAGTGTCCGGGTCCAGTGGTAAGTTATCGTGAGTCCATGATTATCAGGCTTGCTTGTGGATACAACACTGCAGGACAGAGTGAATGGTTTCCCGACTTCTGGATGTAGTGATGCAGGATTTATTCCATTATTTGTTGGCTGAGCTGAAATAATATAAAAACTACTTATAACTTGACGTCTGTTGAATCTCAAGCAATGGTTCATGAAAGTCATATTCATCATAATGTTTATAATTGAAGTGAAATGTTCAGCATAAGTGAATAAAGTCAGTAAACAACAAATGGCTAAGAAAATTGCTAATGTGCATCAGAAGCAATATGTTACAGTGCTTGCAACTCAAGTGACCCGTATATATTGGTGAAAGGATTGCATAATTGTCAGATTGATGGGGTTTATCCTAGCTTGTTTCAGTCTTTATTCCATACCACAATGGTTTCAGTCTTATTTGGTGGACGAAAGACTGTACAATGTGTTAATTTCACCAGGACAGCCAGACCAATGCACATATATAGAAACGATAACTCCATTGAGCGACAAACATATGTCGTTGGTATATTTGTCTACACTTCACAATCAGCTGAAAAAATCTTGATACCATGCATCTATATAATAGCGAGTTTGCGATTTCAAACGGGTACGGGTACCGGTACGGGTACTGGTAGCTACCCGTACCGGTACACGTTTTGAAATCGCAAACTGTTTTACGGGTAGAATTAAGCATATCGACGGGTAGCAGCACAATATATATGATGTAGAGAAATTGTTATCCGCTTCGCTTTCTTGGCCGACGTTATACTTGTTGTTATGGTTATATGATGGACATCTGCGTGGATAATGGATTGCATTAACCAGGGACGAGGCGAAAGTGGAAGGGGTTGGCGTCTTTCTTTGACTCATTTTGGTAACATTTTCAATAATTCGCTTTCATAAGTAATTTCCCAGACCGTTCGAGTGTCGTCTAGAACAGATGGAATTTTCTGACTGAGAAAATATGTTATGATAGCACAAATATACAATTACGCTAATTTAATAATCCAACCATTATTCGGTGTAAAATGTGTTGGTTTAGACCCAGGGTCCAAGAATGTCCTACATGCATGCACTTTTAGTCAGATATAAGACCGAAAATGCCCCTTATATTAGTTGGGGAATATTTAGTCATATAACTGGTAATGGGTTGGAATCTTTCGAAGGGTCGGGCAAGGGAATATTCATCCCAAGAACTTGGATATTTGTCTGGGTCTAAACCCGGATGTAGGTAGAACAAGAGCTACACTGGGCGTGCAAAATACCCCCTCTCTTGGGTCGGCGGAAACTGGTAAAAAAGGGGCATAACTCTGGTAAAAATTGGCGGACGGAACTCAAATTTGAACTTGACCTGTGTTTTGGTGGGAGAAAGTAATATACCAAATTATCATTGAATCCGATAAGCTCTAGTATAGTTATCATCCGGAAAACAAATTTCAGGGATTTTCTAAGTCAAATTACGTCAAATAAGGGGCATAACTCCGGTGAAAATTGGTGGACGGAACCCAAATTCGAACTTGAGCTGTCTTTTCTCCTAATAAACCCACATACCAAATTTGATTGAAATCGGTTCACTCTAACTAACTCTGCCAGAACCCAAGTTCGAACTTGACCTGTGTTTTGGTGGGAGAAAGTAATATACCAAATTTGGATTCATTCCGATAAACTATACTAAAGTTATCATCCGGACAACAACTTTCAAGGATTTTCTAAGTCAAAAAACATCAAATAAGGGGCATAACTCCGGTGAAAATTGGCGGGCGGAACCCAAATTCGAACTTGAACTTACTTTTCGGCTAATAAACCCACATACCAAATTTTATTGAATTTGGTTCACTCTAACTAAAGTTATCATCCGGAAACCAGGTTAACGGACGGACGCCCGGACGGACAGACCAATACTATAATGCGGCCGTTTTTTCTTCAAACGGGCGTATAAAAATCAAACTTGTTAAATATAAAGGGTGTTTAATGGTACACTATTCATTATATGGTTCGAATAAAGAGCGTTTGCTTCACGTCTATGCGAAACAAAGAAAACAGCTAAAAGTCGATCTGATGACGGTAAGATTGTGCCGACTATGAGGTGTGTATATCAGTATTTGGTGTCACTATCGGCCACTACAATATACAACAGTCTTGGGGTTCAAATGCGCCATGTCCGTTCAAAAGTCAAATATCTATATTAAAATGAGAAATCAGTCACCACCACATAAGGTACAATAACTGAACGGTTGTATTCAATCGTGTAACACATTCACGGTGTACTTATGCACAAAGGGTCGATAGGGGACGTGGCGAGAGGGTGGGGTGTATCACCCCAACTTTTGTCGACAGTTGGATATTGCATATACCTAACACACCAAAACATACGTTCAAATTATTCTGTCATTCAGTTTGATTTTCCAAAAATGTATTAGTGCGGATTTTTTTTTATAGTTTTAGACCAACATTTGCAAATATTCCTACTTTTGGTAGAAAAACATTCGGGCTATATGGTCAACAGCAGGTTGGAAATATCCAACAAATGTAAAGCTTGAGGAAAGTCAATAATTTATCAATTTTCATGTTCAGATTTCAAAACGTTCTCACACCAGACCGAACCATGGTCGACCCGGTATGCCCTGGTCTAACCACATTCAGTGGCTCGTCAATACTGATCATTGATTTGTGAAAAACAAACCAGGGCGTGAATTTGCCTGGTGTTAGACCACTAGATGTTATGATTTTGCAATTTCCAGGTTCATATCTACAAAACTGTTCTCGTACTGCATGGTCGGCAAGGTGGACCCCCCCCCCCCCCCCCCCATCACAGGACTTCTGCAACAAGACTACTTATCCATTTAGAACAGTCCACAATAATATTCAGGACAGTGAAGGATCAGTTGGGGGGGATCAGAGCCCAACGGCGTGCACAATTTGAATTACGCACAAACCTCTGTTTGGTGTGGTTTAAGGGGGTGTATAGTTGGGAATTTGAAGGTGGACACACCTTCTCAACGCGGAGACCCCCTATAATTACGTCCCTGTGTTGAGACTGCGTATAGCACCGCCAACTCACTCTCTTAATCATAACATGTCGAGAATCCCGGGGTTAGCCCCCCCAAATCACATTCCCAAAAAATAACATGGCATTACTTGAGTGAAGACAGTTGTCAGTAAACAAATCGGCGTTCCATAGTTATCTTAGTGTTAGAAGCCGCCTCGATACTTTGAACATAAAACATGGCTTAAATGACAAATGTATCAATGAGATTTGGCAATTAAATCGTGCAATAAATAGATTAATGCATAGCTGACTGTTATTTCGTATAACTAATGTACTTTTGAGTGAGAAAACTTTAGCGAAAGACTACCAGTCAACGGGATACATCTACCCGTTCCAAATCCCTATCGCTTTATGTGCTGCATTCAAAGTACGCAAATGACCGTGACGATTTTCACCGATCTACCTGGATCTACCGGTACCCGTACCCGTCCGACGGGTATCGCAAACTCGCTAATGAAAGTATCAATATGAGACTGAAGCTCAACTTGGAGATGAGATAATGTCATATATTCAATGGTGTGACAATGAACTGACGCAAAGTATCAATATTTAAGTAATACTACAGCTGAATACTAGAGGTAAAACTGGAGAGCCATATGAAGTTTGGATCAATCGGATGGTAAATGATGGTTATAGAATGAAGAATTTAATTATTTAAAAAGTAAAATACAGTCAGCAGTCATGTTTTGCATCGAAAATCGTTAAAATTTGATAGTTCCCATATAGATATGATCCTAAACAAGAAGTAAACATTTCTTCAATAAATTTAGGCTGCAGCCTAGCTAGGGTACGTGTGCTGATAAATTCAAATATAAAAACCAAGATGGCCACCAAAGGCCATTGTTTTTCAACAAAACTATAAATGAAAGAGGTGTTGGAAAACATTGATGCAATCGGGTTATATACTTGTGCTTGTAGCTCTTTCATTTGACAACAGTCCAGCAGCCGAAATCAAATGTTAGTTTTCTGGTTTACAGTGATGGGCGATTCTTTGAAAATGTGACATAAATTGAAAAAAATAAAACTCTGCCTCTATCATATTCTTATATGATTTAAGTTATATGAGATATCCAAATTAAATAATATGAAAATTTTGTCATTGTAACTAATTCCATTGTATTAAAAAAAATTGTTGATGACATGGTATAATTTTTTATAGTAATTCTCTGTTTTTTTTTACTTTAATTTCAAATAATCAGAACTTGTCAGTTGTCCACTATTCATATGTGTTATCCTACACGTATGTTACCAATAGACCCCATCTAAGAGTTTTAAAAAACATTACATCAAAATTATCGATCAGTTCCTGTTTCAGGCGCATGAGTTTTCCTCCCCACCCCAATGTCCCGTACAACACTTTTATGAACAAAAGTTATCATTGTTTTCAAACAACAGATCAACAATCCATACCAGATCAAATCTTCATAAGGTGCAAACCATAGTATTACCTGGCTGAAATTTATTCCAGGATTGTAGACTGTATGCTGAAATTCCAGGGAATTCCAAGGATTCTGATACAAGTATATCTCGGAATATCTCGGAATAAGCTGGACTTTTTCTAAGGAAATAATTCCATAGAAAACCAGGATATTCCAGAGTTCAAATATTCCAGAGAAGCTGGAAAACCCTGGACTTTGTAATAAAGCAAAATAGGCATGATATTAAAAAGTCCAGCATGCTGGAAAACACTGGAATTGTGTTGTGTTAAGATCTTAGCTAGAATCTAAAAGTCCAGGGTGCTGGAAAACCCTGGAATTTCTTGATAGGTCTCCCAGACCCTGAAACAATTATAAACAGGGATTCTAAATTTAGCCATCTGCTTTACTATAGACATTTGATACTGGTACACTTTGTATCTAATACAATGTGTGTTGATCTAGGCTATCTGGGTCAAATTTGAATTTTAACAGAATGAATACTGCTGTTTCTTGGCTCAAGGAGTCTTCACACTATCACATGCAGGTTTAATTAACTGTTCTGTTATGCTTTTGTTTTCTAGAAATCATTGAGTCTTTATACTCTATATCAAATTGCTTATAATGAACACTGATACTTTCCAACAGAGAACACATTTATATGTGAAAAGAGATCATTTCTTCAGTTGTTTTGTTTTTGTGATGGTCTGTTAACTCAGTGTTACAAGATTCCACAGCATCTGCCTGCACAGGGAAACTATTTTTCATCTCTGGAGAGTACTATATTATAAACAATTTTGTTTTTAATTATATCATTATGAAACTTCAAAACATGAGATTAATATAAATATAATTATTATTATGGCATCTTTCTCTTTACTATAAGAATCAAATTTGTGTATTAATTAAATTACCACAGTACACATTGCAGATCGAGCCATATTGACAGCTCTGTATGGATATACATCCCGTGATCTTCTGTAATCAATTTTCATTTGAGTTTTCTTAGCTAAAGGGATCTTTTATGGTTCACTCTGATTTTTATACCCCCTTTTTAAAAAAAGAGGGGTATACTGTTTTGCAGCTGTCCATCCGTGCGTCCATACATACGTCCATCCGATGTCTGTTCATATCACAATTGAACAGTAGTGCTCGGATATCAATGAAATTAGGTATGGATGTTCACTACTATGAGGATATTAAATAGAGGGTTCCATCGTTTTGTTCGGATTTTCCATTCTAGAGTTATTCATCTTTGTTTATCTTGAAATGTTGGCTTTTTGGTCTGTCTGGTGTCTGTTCATGTCGTAACTTCAACAGTTGTGCTGGGATCTCAATGAAATTTGGTATGGGTGTTCACTACTATGAGGGCATTCAATAGAGGATTCCATCGTTTTGTTCGGATATTCCTTTCTAGAGTTATACATCTTTGTTTATTTGGAAATGTTGGCTGTTTGGTCCATCCGATGTCTGTTAAGTAACTTGAACAGTAATGATCGCATCTCAATGAAATTTTGTATTTATGTTCACCACTATGAGGACATTTAATGGCACATTCAAATGTTTGTTTTGGTTTTTTGTTCTATAGTTATTCATCTTTGTTTATATGAAAATGCTGATTTTTGGGTCCATCTGTCTGAGTATAGCCGTCATAAGTTACAGACATGCCCACACTAGACGGTATGCCACGAGGGGGTATATGCAATGGACGACAGTCCATCTCTTGTTGTTGATGGAATGCACTCCCTGGTGTTCCCGCAAGTATATAGCACAGCATATGTAGACATCCTCATTTCCCTCACTTTTGACAATCTGTTTGAGACATATGTGTATACCTCAAAGGCAATTACATTGATCTATCCTGTAAACAATCCTGCTGCAACGAGAGTGAGGGGGTTTAACAGAATGCTGGTAAAAAAAACGTGTCAACTGAGCACAGTATATGTTATACTGCTGCATAACTTAATTAATTAATTATTTGTATGCCATCAGAACAAGATGTTCTACAAGGATGATTCAAGTGTCCCGCAGGTAACATAAAAAAAATGGCACTATCTCAGATTAATTTACTCCACATAATTTGACTTTATTTCAGCTTCAGTACTTATGCATTAAAAATCGGTACAATTCCTTTTATTTTCCAGACTGAAGAAGCCAAACATCAAAGAAACACTTATTTGAATTTGGGTCTCACAGAGCCAAAGCTGTCAAACTGTTGATGGAGGGAAGTCATACTTTAGTAATATGCAAATTTTGTGGCCACAATTTTCTTTCCGACATAGAATGAATGTAATAATTTTCTAACTAAAATTCCAGAAAAAGGGTTAATATTTGAATAAAACTCATGTGTAAAGTTTAGCCAGTACTTAACCAATCATATCATAATTATATTAAATATTGTTTGTAAATTCAATAGTTACCAATGTTAAGAAATTGTTGATACTCTGCCAGAAGGTAATTATACCTTGAAATGTAAATGTGATAAAAACTATTTTGTTTTCATTTCAGAGTTATTGCATAGAAATTTCACTATCAGTGACAGGGAGCTGGGTTTGAAGATAAGGGATCGAATCAAGATCCTTAGAAATTCTTACAAGGGTGAGAAATCAATTACATTTATATATAATTATTATTTCTTTCATTTATTAATACATGTACAACTGCAATAAAACACATAAACTAAAAAATAAAAACCAATTAAAATGATGTATGTATAGCATTAGTGCTGGGCAGTATTTATAATTGGTACGAATTTCAATACAGTTTCTGTTGATTTTTTTTTAATCGATACCCAAGTCGAAATAGAGTCGTGGTTTGCATGAATATTTGAGACAAAGGTGTAATTATTAAAAGGCAATTGCCTAATCAATACCACTGCAAAATTAGTGAGAGGTTTTAACAGAATGCTCTTGAAAAAGGGTATAAATTGACCATTTACAATGTAGCCCTTTGAAATATGTTTAACAACATAAATACAATAAACGATAGTGTCCCGGTAACATCGAAGAATGGCAGATTGCAGATGAACTCTACATAAAATCACTGTATTTCAGCTTTAGTACTTATGCAATAAAAATCTGTACAATTCCTTATTTTTTTTATTTTCCAGACTGATGAAGCCAAGCCACCAAGAATCAAATTCATTCAAATTTGGGTCTCAGAGTTATGCCCCTTTTCAAATTAGAATTTGCTGATTATTTTGTTTTCATTTGATAACTTGAATAGTATTTGACAGAATATCAAGAAACTCAGAAATTTATTCTGTGGATTAATCACATGAAAATAGTGGTTAAGTTAAATTTTGGGTTCTGTTCAACTATTTCTGACAGAGGTGTTTACGACTTAGAATAATACAATTTGCTATTATTTTGTGGTCCAGATAATAACTTGTTCCAATACTCTCAGGTGCCTAATAATCGTGTCGGCACAATTACTAATATTGGAGAGTTTAATTCCAAATGATCACTATTATTTGACATTGGGACAATAGAGTGAAATTGGCATGACTTATTAATTACCAATATTAAACCATCATGATTATTAGGCATCTGAGTGTACCGTAAGTATGATAGTATTAGTATTTAGTACATTTTCCCCACAACCACTTGCTATAAAATATTTTAATTTTATGATTCTTGATAAAATCAATGCCCCATAATTGAAAACCATTTTGGGGGGGGGGGGGCCTAAGGGGCCTTTCATGTAAATTTGTTTTTAATGATTTGTTGTTTATTAAACAGTTTATACACTTCGATCCTTGTGTTAGGTCAGTTATTTTAAACCATTCTGGAGGACCAATACTTTTCAATCATACTGTTGGCCAAATATTATCTACAAATATTTTGAACAATTAATTATTGTGATTAATTTCATGGCTGAATGATGACATTATGCAATATATGTAAAGGTTTGTAAATTTAAAAAAAAATTTAAACCTGCTTAAATACAGTATAACAGCTAACATTTACCTCAAATCCTAGTTTTTATATGTAGCATGAAATAATTCTTGCTTATTCCAGGGGTTTCCAGACATTCTGTGGTTCTTTTTTAACACTGGAATTCTGTGATGCTAGAATTCCAGCATGCTGGAAATACCTGGAATTCCAGCATGTGTTGGAAATACCTGGAATTCCAGCATATGCTGGAAATACCTGGAATTCCAGTGTGCTGGAATTACCTGGATTGAACATGGTGCTATTTTCCAGGTTTATCCAGGATTTTTGCTGGTTCTCTTCTGAACCCGGAATTCCCTGGATTTCCCTGGAATTCCAGGGCGGCCAATACCGCAGATTACCTACTTTTCCAGGCTTTTCCAGGACTAGAATACCCTGGTATTACCTGGATTCCAGGCTTTAAACGAGAGGCCGATCACGATCGGCAGATGTTTAGCCCATACCTTGGCGATAGCGACTAGTCATAATTGATAATTTGTCAAAGATATGATCACAGGAATTAATCCATATATCAGTACCCAACTTGAAATCAAAAGCTCAAATAATTTGTTTTAAGGAAGGGTTAAAGTATTTGGGGTGGGAGGAGTAGTTTTAAATCTCATAACTCTGTCCCTATTCACCCAAGGACCTCTCACTGTGAGATCCAATGGCTTAGTGATTTCGGAGAACATGTTTAGGAGTTTAAGTTAACTCATTGGAAGCAAAGGTGATAAATCCCTATCTTTAACACTTTTGACATGCCAGATATTCAAAATTTATTCACTTCTAAAGAGAAATTATAATTTGTTGACAAGCCAGACTGCTTAGAATGACATACATGTAGGCGATTCCATCTCATATTTAAATGGTGCTTTAATTACGCCCCCCCCCCCCCTTCCCCCATTCTCCCCAGTTATTTCTTTATCAAACATGGACAGATATAAGATCAGATCTGACCTGTGTATTAAATAAGATTAAGTGTTTCATAACAGGGGTGTATGCATGGTTTTCAAAAATATATGTAGTTTATACAATTCAAAAGTATTATCTATATAATGTTATACAGACATAATATGATGAGGATGCTTGCCCCTATGACCACTAAATCGTTCATATAAAAGAAAGTAAGTTAGCCCTCAATTAAATGGTTTCACACATTACAATGTTTTACAAGTAGCTTGGACACTAAAAGCCACAACCTTCAATGTTAATCTTCTAAGTGCTCTGTGGCCCCTAAAATTCAATCAACCATGAAAATATGAACAAATGGGAAAATAAGGTTCCTGGAAACACTAACATCTACCATATTGATTTTCAAAACAAGTCATCACTTACAATAGTCATGTATATTTATCTGCCTGATTCCCATTGCATAGATAAATCATATTGGCCATCAGCTGTTATTTTAATTTCAAATTGAAAGCACATGTCTGAAGGGTTAATATATTTTTCAAAAATCAATTAATCAGTCAAAACCAAAATTGATATAAGTGAATAAATAGTGTGCAAAGATACCCAACAGATATTAAGAGATATGAGGAAGAGTCCATGTACATTATAGCATGTGTCTATGGAAACCTTGGAAAGGGTTAATTATTTTTGAAGCAAATTAATGATTTAGAAGACACTAAGTCTTATATAGGTGAGTGGGGGCTCTTATCTCACCCTGTAATGCAATTTCAAGAATAGGATAAACAACAGTCTTATGCTGCCATAAATCAATTTGACAGTTAGAATAAACAAACAGCCAGCCACAAGTGTTGTTTATCTTGACCACCAGAGCTCTGTATAATATGTCATCACTCATTTCATAACAGATTTCACTTGGAATGACAACATCTATAAAATGCCCTCTCATATACTCTGGATGTTCACATGGTAATTTATTGATATCATTATATTACATGAAACTATTGCAATAAAATCTTCATATTTTCAAAACAGGATATCACACCTAATTAATCGTATAAAACTAAAATAAATGAAAGTGTCAATATTTTTTATTATTAAACTTTTTTTTATTGTTATTAAAGTTAAAACAAAATTTAATATTTGTATCTGTTTGTATATGCTAAATTTAGCAAGGAGCTAAATATAAAAAAATCCAATTTTTTTTTAAAAATGTTTTTTCTCGAAAAAGGGTCATAACTCCTTTAAAATTAATCGGATCAAACCCATATTCGAACTCGATCTGTATTTTGGGCTGTGAAACTCACATACCAAATTTGGTTCCAATCAGATAAAAAATGTTTGAGTTATGGCAGAATGCGTGAATTCTAAGTTGAAAAAGGGCCATAACTCTGTAACAAAATCTCGGATCAAACCCAAATTTGAACTCGATCTGTATTTTGGACTGAGAAACCCATATACAATTTGGTTTCGATCGGATAGAAAATGTTTGAGTTATCGCATTACTCGTAAAGTGTCTACGGACAGACAGACGGACGGACAGACAGACAGACAGACGGACGAACGACGAGTGGTCAATCCGGGCAACGACACTATGTTTACCATACTATGGTATGGGTAAACATAAAAAGTCTGGAATTCCAGGGAATTCTAGGTTTTATTTCAGCTAGGTAAGAGCATTTTCCATTATACTGGCATTATTATAAGATTATTATACATTTAAAAATGTCCCGTACAACACTATATATGGTGTTGTACGGGACATGTCCATACAACACCAGGAAAAATCAATCGTTCCATTTACTAAAATGTCAATTTTCAAATACTAACAAATGCACCTCACATTATGTACACTTGTTGTTAATATAACAATGGTAAGTAGTTTGTAATTATTTGTATTTAACACAACTGACCAAGGCACTACTGGGGTTAATATCCATGTGGTCCAACTATAATAGTATACCACATGTCAAATTTGGTATGGTAATAGATATCTGTACACATTGGGCGATCATATAATAGTGGATATCAATTAATGCATTAGAAAATAATGCATATTAAATTAACCACCATGGCACTTCAATGGTTAACTAGCTTGCTGACTTAACTGAATGACAGTGTAGCAATATATTTTGAATGAAATTAACCCCTACATTTTCAGCCTTGATGTTTATCACCCAAAATAAGGTTATAAGGTTTGACAAAATGTTAACTCCAGGGGGGGAGGGGAATAAGTTATGTATCATTGTGTCAAATCTGTGTAATACAATAGGAGTAATAGGAGTAGACCAGTTCACTGGCGTATGAAAGTACCAGCCATAGCATTTCAATGGTTAACTGACATGTAGTGATAAATAACTGTGTAGAAATTATGTGGCAAACTTGACTGAAATTGGGAATTTGAATTCATTTGGAGTTCTGGCCTACTTTGAGTAAGGTGGCATTTGATCTGAAGAAGTAACTTGATTCAGGATTTATTATGGACTAGCAGGGTTACCCGGCGTTGCCCAGGTTAATGTATGCTGTGGATATTTGTTGAGAATAGAGAATACTCTTGCTTAAAGTTTTCTTTATAAATTGTATATTTAAATAGCATCACAAAACATGATTATTACAGTCATGGAATATAAGTAGTGGCTCACCTTGTCAATTATCATTCTGTTTATCGCGATTAATCCGTTCCACCAATAATGAAGTATTTATTTATTTACAACTGTGTATACATTAGAAGTTATAATATGATACATGAACATCATAAACACATTAGTTCGATAAAAGATGATAATTGGGTTTTACATATTGAGATGTATCAATCAATCTAGTGGGTTGGACTAAGATCTCGAGGACACCTGGCTATCATATCTCCATGAAGAGGCAGATGTTTCAAAGAAATTTCCAGGTGCTCCTCTGTTCATGGTGCTATATATTGGCTAAATATTCTTGCGCATATATATCAGCTACATGTGAAGTATTTATTTATTTACAACTGTGTATACATTAGAAGTTATAATATGATACATGAACATCATAAACACATTAGTTCGATAAAAGATGATAATTGGGTTTTACATATTGAGATGTATCAATCAATCTAGTGGGTTGGACTAAGATCTCGAGGACACCTGGCTATCATATCTCCATGAAGAGGCAGATGTTTCAAAGAAATTTCCAGGTGCTCCTCTGTTCATGGTGCTATATATTGGCTAAATATTCTTGCGCATATATATCAGCTACATGTGCCAGGCACAGAGCGAGATTTTGAGTTGTTTATGTCAGTCGATGAGTCTGTTCTAAAACCCTTGTCAGATGTCAGTATTGGTAGGATCCTGATAAGTCTTGTGCTACTAACTGCATTTTCTTGTATATCAGAAGAAACTATATTTGACTGCACACTGTGACCACTATTTTTGAACAGGCCTTCCATATCTCTTGACAAATTGTAACTTTTTGTGGAAACTGTATTGAATGGAACAGACTAAATTTTGTTATTATATATATGCAATCCTCGGACGGTTCGAGGTCTCTCAGTTTGCACGAATATATGTATCTCTTCAATAGAATGATAAATACACGTTTAATGCTTCTTCTAGTTATCTCTTTTTGCTAGCTCATTGTGTGAATGCCTTGATTGCCATTCCCATATAAATATGACTCTTAAGAAGATATAATTGTTCAAGTGACTTATGTGGGTCATCATATGTCGGGATTGTGAAATGTGAACGCCCAACTACGTAAAATGATATGGAGATGGCCTGGTGACTGTATATAACTTATATGCGGATATCGGCGAATAGCAATCTTATCAATGATAGTGCATATCCGCTCGCCATCCATGACGCAAACGACACCAAATGTGATTTAATTCATGGTATATCATTAGAGAACAAGAGCTACGCTGGGCGTGCAATATACGCCCTCTCTTGGGTTGGCGGAAACTGATCAAAAAGGGGCATAACTCTGGTAAAAATTGGCGTACGGAACTCAAATTTGAACTTGACCTGTGTTTTGGTGGGAGAAAGTAATATACCAAATTATCATTGAATCCGATAAGCTCTAGAAAAGTTATCATGCGGACAACAAATTTCAGGGATTTTCTAAGTCAAATTACGTCAAATAAGGGGCATAACTCCGGTCAAAATTGGCGGACGGAACCCAAATTCGAACTTGAGCTGTCTTTTCTGCTAATAAACCCACACACCAAATTTGATTCACTCTAACTAAAGTTATAATCCGGACAACAAATTTCAGGGATTTTCTAAGTCAAATTACGTAAAAAAAGGGGCCATAACTCTCGCAAAAATTATCGGATTAAAACTAAATTCGGACTTGAGCTGTATTTCGATATATGTAATCCACAAAAAAACGGGTTTTGCGTATAAAAATTCCAAAATCGAGTTATCATCCGGAAACCAAAAAACATAAGAAAAACTGAATTTTCTGAGTCGAAAAAGTGGCATAACTCAGCCAAAAATGGTCGGACAGAACCCAAGTTCGAACTTGACCTGTGTTTTGGTGGGAGAAAGTAATATACCAAATTTGGATTCATTCCGATAAACTATACTAAAGTTATCATCCGGACAACAAATTTCAAGGATTTTCTAAGTCAAAAAACGTTAAATAAGGGCCATAACTCCGGTGAAAATTGGCGGGCGGAACCCAAATTCGAACTTGAACTTACTTTTCGGCTAATAAACCCACATACCAAATTTTACTAATTTTGGTTCACTCTAACTAAAGTTATCATCCGGACAACAGGTTAACGGACGCCCGGACGGACGGACGCCCGGCTCGACGGACGGCTCGACAGACCAATACTATAATACGGCCTTTTTTCAAAAGGGCGTATAAAAAAGGGTATGAATTTGGTGGAAATTGGTTTATTAAATCAATTGTTGATGCAATGCTGACTCGAACAACGCCATACTGCGAAGGTGATTATGTATTCGTTAGGTGGAAATCAGCGACAAAACTATTTCACCATATTTTTAAAATTTCCCCTCCCACCAACAGCGTCATTTTAGAAAATTTTAACCCGCACCATTATCTTCCTTATAAAAAGTTACCCCTCTTAGAACGCCTTGGTGCCATCTCGATTGTACCACGTGAAGTTATATATAGAACGCACACAGACAGACAAAAAGACAGACAGACAGCACGATTTTATTTCTTGTATCATTTGAGAAGAACGTGTCTGAATTTGATGGTAATTGGTACTAAAAATATTTTTTATCAGTTTTGGTGTCCCTATTTCGGACTCAAGCTGCACACACTAAGACTCATTAGAGATTAGAGATGCATATATATGAAATTGGTGAAAATTGGCAAGTATACAAATTCATATCAAATTTAAGGTCCCCATATCTCTCACCCATAGGGCACCAATTTGGTGTATCTAAACAACACGATAAGATTCCTCGTATCACGGAGAAGAATATGGATCAATCTGGTGGAAATCGGCACTAAACATATAGATATAATTTGTTGTGTTCCTCTCACCTCTATGCACAACTGACTCGTATGGCCCAACTTATGACACCCTTACACCACACGATTACACTCCTGATATCATGGAGATGATTGTTTGTAAGTTTGATGATAATCCGCGACTAAACAATTTTTTTATCAAATTTGGTGCCAATCCCTCCCCTCTCCATCCCTCACCCAAACAGCACCACTATGGCGTCTTTAAATCACGATTAGATTCCTTGTATCATGGATAAGAACGTGTATCAATTTGGTGGAAATTGGCGCTAAAAAAATTGTGCATCAATTTTGGTGCCCCTGTCCCTTTCAATGCAACCCTGACTCGAATTAGGCCACATTTGACAGATAAAAGCCACATCATTATACTCCTCATACCATGGGGATGATTTTGTATAAGTGTGGTGGCAATCGGCGACTTATTATCAAATTTAGTGCCCACCCCCTCCCAATCTCTCATCCAAAAACAACAATTTGGCTTTGTAAAATCGCACAATTAGATTCCTTGTATCATGAAGAAGAATATATATATCAATTTGGTGGAAATCGGCGCTAAAATTAGTTTTTGTCAATTTTGGTGCCCCCTCTCCCCTTCCGTTCATCCCTGACTCAAACGACGCCACTTTTGACCTATTTAAACCACACCGTTGGATTCTTCATATCATGGGGATATGATTATATGTAAGTTTCGTGGCAATCGGCAACAGAAAAAAATATCTGCCCCCCCCCCCCCCCTTCCGGGCACCCCTGACACGAATGGCGCGACTTTTGCCATATTTAAACCACGCCATTAGATTCCTCATATTATGGGGATTATCTATTATATATTTTGAAAGATCTGTGTGTGTGTGTGTGTGTGTGTGTATCTGTGGGTGTGTTTGTGTGTAATCGATGGACTCAAAAACGGCTGAGCCAATTTCGATGAAATTTGGTATGTGGGGGTATTTTCGGGCCACGAGTAACATAGGCCTATTAATTTGTCCGTGCGAGGTCAACTTCTCACGTGCCGAGGTCAAATCTGTTTTTACGCTGTGTTACGGGACTTTCATTTGAGTCCGGTGCTTACAAATCGATTCGAAATAATAACATGCCAGTCATAATAATGACACTATGACAATCTTTCGTGTTTCCTCTTTCCAACGATATATAATATGTATGTATCCGTTTTAGTTATCTGCCTCAATTATTAAGAAGAAGTGGTATGATCTTCTATCAGGGTAAAAACAATGCGTAACTTCTATGACGTCGTTGGAGGTCATAAAGTTAGATCACGTTAACTCTTAAACGGCCGATGCATTTGACTGTTTCAGACGTCTTGGCGATATCTCGGGCACCGATGGTAATTTATCTTTACGTTGAAACTTGATAATTAATGAGCGTGTGTCTATGAGGCGTGTTTATATACTTCAGTGGAAATCAAATCGGGTTAAACTGGCGGATTTTTACTGACGAAATTTGATGCATAGGATATCTTGGTATCTGCTGGGCCGATTTCCCGGTATCCGCTGGGCCGATTTCCACCATTTTTGGGGTGTTGATGTTTGACCCCACCTGACCTTGACCTTCAAAATGGTCAATTCAAGGTCAAATCGGGTAAAACCGGATGGATTTCGACGGGTACTTTTGTCGGGTACTTTTGTTCGGGCACTGTGTTTTGGACGGGTCAAATCGTGACCCCACTTGACCTTGGCCTTCAAAATAGACATTCAAGGTCAAAGCCCGGACGAAGTCCTTGACCTTCAAAATGGTCCATTCAAGGTCAAAGCCCGGACGAAGTCGGGTCACCTTCTAGTCTATTATATATTTTGGAAGATCTGTGTATCTGTGTGTTTGTGTGTAATCGATGGACTCAAAAACGGCTCAGCCAATTTCGATGAAACTTGGTATGTGGGGGTATTTTCGGGCCAGGAGTAAGATAGGCCTATTAATTTTCAGATCCGAGGTCAACTTTTCACGTGCCGAGGTCAAATCTGTTTTTACGCCGTTTTGCGCTAATATATTTCAGTTCGGTGCTCACAAATCGATTCGATATAGCGCGAATAATAAATTGCCAGTCATATAATTTACACGGTTAGAATCTGTGTGGCTTCATCTTTCCAACGATATATAATATGTATGTATCCGTTTTAGTTATCTGCCTCAATTATTAAGAAGTGGTACGATCTTCTATCAGGGTAAAAACAATGCGTAACTTCTATGACGTCGTTAGAGTTCATAACGTTAGATCACGTTAACGCTCAACCGGCCGATGCATTTGACTGTTTCAGACGTCTTGGCGATATCTCGGGCACCGATGGTAATTTATCTTTACGTTGAAACTTGATAATTAATGAGCGTGTGTAAATGTGGCGCGTTTATATACTTGAGTGGAAATCAAATCGGGTTAAAAGGTCAAATCGGGTAAAACCGGATGGATTTCGACGGGTACTTTTGTCGGGTACTTTTGTTCGGGCAGTGTTTTGGACGGGTCAAATCGTGACCCCACTTGACCTTGGCCTTCAAAATAGACAATTCAAGGTCAAAATTTGGCCTTCAAAATAGACAATTCAAGGTCAAACCCCGGACGAAGTCGGGTCACGTTCTAGTCTATTATATATTTTGGAAGATCTGTCTGTGTGTGTGTTCGCGATGAACTCAAAAACAGCCCACCCATTTTGATGAAACTTGGTATGTGTGGGTATTTTCAGCCGGGGACGAACATAGGCCTATTAGCAACCACAACGCGCAGGCGCGTTGTTGCTTTTCAAGTTTAGGCGTGAATGACGTCATTAATTTTTACAATACCATGAAACAGCATTTCGACGCGATGAAAATCCGGACAAGAAAAATGGGTTAAAAATCACGTGACTTCCGCTTCGCTTTCGCATAGAATCATGGGAACAATAATATCCCAAAAAGAAACGGTGACACAGAATCGGAAGTGGACCAACGGGATGGTTATAAAATTAACAACTTTAGTTTTTCTGAACAATTCCTACGTGATTTTGGCCCATAGATTAGTTTCGTTTGACCAATTTCGTTGGTTAGCTGAACAAGACAGTCAAAGACTGTGGGGTCGCTCACCAGACTGCAAAGACTGATGAGACTGGGACTCTGGAGACCACAATAGTCAGAACTTTTCATAAGCACTTTGAAAAAAGTAGATCTAAACACGATATGTGGCTAGAGAGGCTTCAGTAGTGTACAGTGGGTAATTTCAAGGTGAATATCCACCATGAAATTGCCCACTGTTCACTACTGATCACCCCCCTCCTCCAGCTCAACAAGTCCCCTCCCGACCGGGCTCCAGACTCCCAAGTCTTGGGTTGGAATTTCACAACCGACATCTCAAACTTTCTCAATTTTTGGAAATTTCCAGTCTCACAAGCACCTTTTTATAAAACCATTTAGACATGTTTGAAGCCCATTTATCCATGGACCCAAAACACCATACATGTATGTCAGATTAATCAGTTAGGTAGTTCCAAGGAAGATGTTTTAATGAATTTGGTATTTCAATGATTTTTTAAACACAAAATTGTTAACTCTCCATAGCCCCCGTCATTTCTTAACAGGTTGACCTGATGTTAACAAATCTGAATATCAGTCACTAAAGGATCATCCATACTATATGTAAGCTAAATAGTTCAACCTCTCTTGAGAAGACAATTTAAGAATGACTATAGAGACATACAGTTATGTCCCTGGTCCCACCCTATTTAACCTGGTGACCACATCTGAATAAATTTCAATACCAGACACCAAAGAACCCTTCATACTAAATATCAGCAAAATAGACCTGTTAACATTTGTGGCGATTTCGGTCGAACAGTTTAACCCGAAGTAGGAAAATGTGGACTGTTACTGGTTGAAAAATCAAATCTACAGCCTCATTGCCTCCACCCAGGCAGCTTAGAAATCAATAGGAATCTATATATTATTATACCAGTATCAAACAGCATACATACAGGTAGGGTGGGTGGTTGAGAGTTAAGTCTCTTATCTCTGCCCTTATTTGAACAAATGTGAATCCCCATCAATGAGATCTATTCATCTAGAAATTTCAAACGGTAGATTTTAAGAGTTGAAGAAAACTGATTTTCCTCAAAAGTTTCCTAAAAATGACCTCACGTGTACAAATCTGAACCCCACTCACCAAAGGACCCTCCATACCAAAAGCTAAATAGGCCTGATGGTTTCTGAAGAATTACTATGGAGGGAAAGAGTTATGGCCCTGGCTTCTCACCTATATGACCTGATGAACTCATTTGAACAAATCTGAATGTGAGTCAAAATATATAAACCATTTCGGTCTTTAATATGTATGTGGAGAAGAACAAAATTGATGGACGGATGGAAACATCCCAACAGAAGGATGGACGGGAGGACATACTGACAGACAAATTCAATCCAATATACCCACCCCCCAAGTTTTCTTTGCAAATCAGGGTATAATGAGTACAACTGGATAGGTGGTGGTTAAGAATATAATAGTGGAACAGCCAAGCCTGAATATAGTGTCTGACTTTTGCAGAATGAGGTCACTAAAGGGTGAATTTAGTGCTGCAATCCTGTAAGGTGGGCTAGCATCACCAAATTCACCCTCTGTGGACCTCATTATGCTTAGGCCTCAACTGCCATGGGAGACATAGGAACAGATTGAAGTTGTCCAGTTAATTGGTGATGTGCACCCATTGGGCACTTCAATTATCAATTTTATCTTCTGACAGCAAATTAGGGAATATAGAAACTGAACAGAAGGGAAAAAGTAAGTAGAAATGTCAATTTAAGACCTGTATACTTCCCTGAAGATGAGGCCTAAGCAGAATGAGGTCCCTGGAGAGTGTATTTGGTGATGCTAGCCTACTGTGCAGAGTAGCATCACTAAATTCACCCTCTGGGGACCTCATTCTGCAAATGTCAGACATACAGCATTTTGTTTTGATATGATATGTTAATGATACACACAGAGCATGACTGTTTACACCTAGCTGTCAGACAGCTAGATAACATCTGAATTGATGACTGTTATTAACTCTTTCTGTCTGGGGCTAATACCATACTTTATGGATGTTACAAGGTGTCAGTTTTTCTAATTAATTTTTTCTTGACTGCAGTGGGTGCAGGGCGGTGCAGATTGGGGGGGGGGGTGGTAGTGTGGACAGGGGTGTAGAGGGGTGAGGAGGGAAAGGGGTGGAATGGGGTGTTTTGTGTCTAAAAAAATACAAAAAATCAGGGGTTAAAATGAAAAAAATATTTTTGTATTGGTTCATTTTGAATTGTGATTTGTTTTTTGAATTGAGCAAGGATTTAAATTTAACAATATTTAAAAAAAAAAAAAAAATAATAATTTTTAAAGTTATGTTCCTGACACGGCCCCTATTTGACACACTGACCCCATTTGAACAAATCTGAACCCCAGTCACACAAGGACCCACCATACAAAATATTAGCTAAATCGGCCTGATGATTCTGGAGAAGAAGTCATTCTAATAATTACTAGGGAGAATAGAGTTATGTCCCTGATTCTGCCCCTATTTGACCCAGTGACCCCATTTGAACAAATCTGACCCCCAGTCACTCAAGGACCTTCCATACCAAATATAAGCTAAATAGGCCTGATTGTTCTTGAAAAGAAGTTGTTTTAAGAATTACTATGGCGGGAAAGAGTTATGGCCCTAGCTTCGCAACTATTTGACTCAGTGACCTTATTTTAACAAATCTGAGTCTGAGTCAAGCAGGGAACATCCACACCAAATATGAACTCATTTGGCCTTATGATACTGGAGAAGAAGATGATTGTTGACGGACGGACGGACGGACGGACGGACGGACGGACGGACGGACGGACGGACGGACGGTCAGACGGACGGACTGACGACGGACGAGGAGTGATGACTATAGCTCCACCGGAGACTTCGTCTCAGGTGAGCTAATAAAACCAGCGAAGACGTCATGACATGGTCCATGACGTCATTTGCGTCATTTGGTTTTGTGGGCCAGAATCCAGACACATTTGGTCTCCGCTGAAGACACTGATTTCACATCACTACACTAGACATCATGAAATATACACATACACACATCTATAGAGGCTCTATTAGCACCGCGTATAATCGCTTTTGTTAGAAATTCGGAAACAGCTTATTTAATGTATATTTGTCTTTAATAAGCCTTTTCTATTTCCTGCATTTATCGATATTTTTTTAGTCGCCAGTACGCAAATGAATGCTTTATTGCAAATAAACAAATCAATCAGTGACATGCATAACACATATACATTTTATATTCAACATGTACACAATAAATATGGGACCTCCCCCCCTCCCTACATACGTGTGGTCTGTTTTGGTTTTCTTTGTTCATTGAGTGAAGCGCGGTGTCGGGGTATCGCAGTTCAATTGCGCTTGAGTGCAGCGCAACGTTGCAAATTCGCAGTGCAATTGCGCTTGGATGCAGCGCAATGTAACCGCACCGAAGTGCAATTGCGCTTGAGTGCAGCGAAAATGTCGCCGGCCGCAGTGCAATTGCGCTTGAGTGCAGCGCAATGCCTCTGTGTCGCAGTGCAATTGCGCTTAAGCGCAGCGCAATGTCTCCGCGTCGCAGCGCAATTGCACTTGAGTGCAGCGAAATGTCGCCGCGCCGCAGTGCAAATGTGCTTGAGTGCAGCGCAATGTATCTGCGCCGTAGTGCAATTGCGCTTGAGTGCAGCGCAATGCCTCCGCGTCGCAGTGCAATTGCGCTTGAGTGCAGCACAATGTCTCCGCGTCGCAGCGCAATTGCGCTTGAGTGCTGATGCAACACAGGCGAAATTTGGATGCGTTGCTATTTAGTGCAATCGTGAGTAATGTGCAATTTTGCACCTCAGCCCAATTTTACTTAAACGCAGTACAATTGACCTCGATAACGACGTAATAGCACTCTAGCACTCTAGTACTGTGTCCGTGAGGGTGTTTTCTTATTATTAAGATGCAATGAATGTGCTGGATGAAGTTATGAACTGATTGCAGCCACTGGAACGTCAATAGAATGTACATAATCAACAATGTGTTTCGCTGACCAATGCGAGTATTCGCTCCCAATTTTATTAGAATCCATTGGAGAACGAGCGAGAACCCGACTTCACACGCGCGTATGTGACCTTGGTGCCATCGGGTTACACCTTTTATTGACTGCCCGAATGTCATCCATGCGGAAAATCGCACGCAACATGTGCGCCTTCACAATACGAGTTCTTAGAAAGAAATATCATGCGAATCGGCCCAATAGAAGTGGAGATAATTGGATTATTGTCCTTCGCGTGGAAGCTTGATGACACCACGTGACCCTGACTTTAAGTCCGGCTAGTTCGCAAACTAATAGGAGTTCCGCCAAACCGATTACTAACCTGGGGTCAGCTTTCAACCATCTTTCCAGCAAAATAAAATTTTGCGGTCTTACCGTTCGTTTGAAATTTTGTTAAAATATCGACAGAAAAGTTTCGGAGAAAAGTAACGACCCTCTGGGCGAAGAATTTGGCTAAATGTAAACAAACTTTCCATTTGATTGAACTTTTTTTATTTCTGGACGAATTTCGTCGAGTAAAGTATCGTTTTGTTCGAAATTTTACATAGCATCTTATGGCGTAAGCGAAATAGAAATTCGAGAAGAGGTTTTACTGCTATATACTAGAATCGAAATCCAATACAAAATGATCAATCCAGACGACTGCAGACGCGCTACATGAATCGACGCACCTGCTGTTAGAGGCAGTTAGATCTCATCTCTCCCTCTGCATAACACAATACAAGATGCGGGGCTTTAGTCTTCCATGCCATCTTATGAATCACAATATTGAGCCATGGCGTGCCTGCCACAACCTGGAATCCATTGGAGAATTGGGGCATAATATGTATCTAATCACCTATCTCTATTATTCTTTCAGGTGCTGACAAAATGTGTTACATTCAAGAAATTTACACGATTCAGAAGATTGAAGACTGTAATATGTGTTTCCATAATCTAATATATAAATATATGTAACTCAATCATGGTTAGGCCTACACCATGTCATCTTGGGATCCCATGGGGATGTGATTTCAGTCCCTGTTAGCACAAATAAAGGGTCAAATGTGCAATTTGCACATTCATTTTCATCCCATTTGATGAGTTCCAACATGAAATGATCACATCTTTAGCAAGAATATTGCCTAAATTGACAAAGATGGTTGCATTTAGGCTCTGTGCTCAAGCCCAGGGGACCCATGGTGTGTGATTTCATTGATTTTTACCACACATGAAGGGTCAAATATGCAAATTACACCTTTTCTGACAGAACTGTGGCAAACAAAGGCACTATAAGATGCTTCCATTGCCATGAATCAGAGATTTTAGGGCTCACTAAGTGTCTGTTTAGCCATTTTCATCACATTTGATGAGTTCCAACATGAAATGATCACCTCTTTAGCAAGAATATTGCCTAAATTGACAAAGATGGTTGCATTCAGGCTCTGTGCTCAAGCCCAGGGGACCCATGGTGTGTGATATCATTGATTTTTACCACACATGAAGGGTCAAATATGCAAATTACACCTTTTCTGACAGAACTGTGGCAAACAAAGGCACTATAAGATGCTTCCATTGCCATGAATCAGAGATTTTAGGGCTCACTAAGTGTCTGTTTAGCCATTTTCATCACTTTTGATGAGTTCCAACATGAAATGATCACCTCTTTAGCAAGAATATTGCCTAAATTGACAAAGATGGTTGCATTCAGGCTCTGTGCTCAAGCCCAGGGGACCCATGGTGTGTGATTTCATTGATTTTCACCACACATGAAGGGTCAAATATGCAAATTACACCTTTTCTGACAGAACTGTGGCCAACAAAGGCACTATAAGATGCTTCCATTGCCATGAATCAGAGATTTTAGGGCTCACTACGTGTCTGTTTAGCCATTTTCATCACATTTGATGAGTTCCAACATGAAATGATCACCTCTTTAGCAAGAATATTGCCTAAATTGACAAAGATGGTTGCATTCAGGCTCTGTGCTCAAGCCCAGGGGACCCATGGTGTGTGATTTCATTGATTTTTACCACACATGAGACATGAGGGCTCACTAAGTGTTTTTCTTTTTTTTTGCAATTGTTACCAGAAGTTACGAGGGCACACCAATTATGTTTTCAAGTCAACATCATATTTAATTCATCACATAATAGTCTATATGCAATACGATATGTATTTAAAAGTATTAATGCCCCAAGCAACAGCATACAAAAGACCACCCAATACAAAATCTGGGGTCCACGGTTTGATGCATAGTAAATATAATTCCGAATAAATTTACATTCTGTATCACCCGAATCTAGTAATCATGGTCAAACCATTGCTCATTGACCACCATCCTTCACGAGGGTTCTCAAATACAATATAATAATACGCTTCACCCGAGCCTTTATCGCAAAAGACGATGGGGTGGCTTTATGGCGTATATGTGTGATGGGTTGTCATACATATAAGTATAATGTCGCAAAGATTATATGTAAACTAAACATAACGAAAACATGCCTGCTTCAAGTTTAATTAACACTGTACAATAGCCAAGGCAATGACCTTTCAACTGATGTATGACATGGCCACATATGTTATGACATTGTCATGTTATCACGCTTTGGAATAGCGCGCCCGCTTAGCGGGGAAGGGATTTTGCGCCAGACAAATGTTTTAATGAATCCTCCGCCTAACAGGCGGAATTATCTTTCAATAGATTTCCGTCTCGCTATAGGTTCACCGGAGCAGATATTTCACGGCAGGCGATTTCGCTCGAGATAATTTAATTGAAGCAATATAGCCTAACACGCGAGCGATACTCACGTATTTGTCAGCGGAAAGGCAGTTGGCACATTGCCAGGTAAATTAACTCAACATCGTTACGCTGGTGTTTTTTGGAGATCATCTGTCGATGCTGGTGGCAGCGAGCAAGTCAAATTGTATGTCGATCAAAACATGGGTCGCCTCGACAGGAGGAGATGGAATTTGACATCAACCAAATTTGTTGTCAAATTGATGTGGGGGTCTCATATGGCCTTGACTTTGACACTAAAACCACCTTGACCACCATTGAAAGACATCTCACTTAAAGGGCCATTCTGCTAGATATGTGTTGCGATTGTACGCATTTATATCAATATTCAGAGGCATTGTCCTTGATAGATATACCGGTACTGAGGCCCCTACATACTTGAGTATGTATTTGACGAACAGAAACATGGGAGTACGATATCAATTTAAACTTGACCTCCATAAAGAATCTTATCTATCTATACTATATATTTTGAGACTTTGTATATATATATATGTGTACTTCATAGAATCCAAAACGGTTCGCTCGATTGAGTTAAAACTTCCCATCTAAATGTAAAAACCCACGGGAATCGTCGTCGCGTCGCTCAGAACAAGCGTTCTCCACTCCCAAAATCACTGCAAAGGCACGGCGGGGGTTAATCGCGTTGATAGTTAAAGAGCGTTCCTATTCGCAGTGTCGTTGATAAAGAGCGTATGTGTGTAATGTAATTCTTACGTCTGGGTCTGGGCGTGTGCGTGTAAGACTGTATCCAGACATGAGCGTGTTGTGTGACGTAGTTTGTGTATTGCCGTGGCAAAATTAGACCCCCACGGCATCCCCAGGGTAATTTTAATTCACATTCCCAACACCTAGCAGGGACAAATATCTCTTAGCCAGCATCAAGGCGAGTATTGTAACGTATTAATTCAAATGCTTTCGATCAAACAATATTCTCTATAGCACTCATATTTCGAATCCAGCGCAATCGACCTATTTTTAGAACGCAGCACATGGTACCAAAATTACTTCGCCTTGGTGATGGGGGGTCCACGGCGGGATTAATTTAAATATGTCATGTTGGTAACAATATCTCGCCGAGAATTCCTCAGACCTACAGACGAATGCGACCAGCAAATTTCAAAATTGGTCACTTGACCTCCCCATGAATATCTTCTGGGAAATTCCAGGGAATGCGTGCCCATTATCGGGCCATTGTGTGTGTCGCGGTCGAGGTAAATACACGTGGTTGCGAATTACGTCACGCCACGTGGATCCAGGCGGAAGTTAACCTGACCCTGCCGATGCCGCGTACGTTAGTGATATCGGAGTTATAGCGTGTGCGTTATGTTGTTTGACTGACCACAGTGCCCGATCCGCCGAATGTGAACATGTTATCAACTGTTACGGCAGTCCGTGGCACACGGCATTCAATTGTTGTGGCGAATATTGAAGCCTATGGCGATTGCCACGGCAATGCCGATTGCCGTGGTGAATGTGTGTCCTTTATAGACTCGAACCGATTGAGCTCAAATTTGCTACTTACGGGAAGTGTCATGGACGGGTTAAATTGTGACCCCGACTTGACCTTGAAAATGAGCAATTCAAGGTCAAATCGGGTCAAATTGAAAAACAAAAAATTAAATTAAAAAGGCACAATTAACCCATTGAAGAAGAAAAAAATTAAATAAAAAAATTCACTCATTGAAAGACATGTTTCTGACAAAGCCATGGGACAAATTCCGCCAGTGGCGGGCTAACCTGCTAGTCTATACTATATATTTTGAGACTTCGTATATGTGTGTGTGTGTGTGTACTTCATTGAATCCAAAACGCGTGTACATATTGAGATCAAATTTCGTATGTAAGTGTAAAATCCCACCGACACCACCGTAGTCGTGTTTTCGAGAAGCTCTGAGCACCCTTTATCCACTCCCAAATCACCGCAAAGGCACGGCGGGGGGTTAAGGCAATAACGCTCTTTATCTATACCTTATACGGAGGTTTTAACAATTAACGCTCTTTATTGCAATGGACGTGGCTAAACGATACCCCATGCGTCCGATGCGGATTCCAATGGACGTGGCTAAACGACTGACCCCATGCGTCCGAAATACGGATGCGGACGAAATGCAACTAAAAAGGCAGAATTGATCTAAGAGCTCGAAATATTTTATGCAGAGGGATTTCACGACGGGATTAATTGACTGTCCGCTCTGACGTTTAGGACGGGGAGGACGGGTACCATGAATTAACTCATTGAAAAACAAAGAATGCGTTATCTCGCAAACGGGTGGAGCTATCGACTTGAAATTTGCTATGTGAATGTATCTTGCCCCGGATACAAATTTTATCGGGTCGCCGAGTCCGTGCGACGCCAGCTTCACGCATGCGCAGACGAGATATCGGAAACCGGTGGAGCTATCGACTTGAAATTTGGTATGTGAATGTATCTTGCCCCGGGTACGAATTGTATCGGGTCGTCGAGCCCGTGCGACGCAAGCTTCGCGCATGCGCAGACCAGATCTCTGAAACGGGAGGAGCTATCGACTTGAGCCAAATTTAATTAAAACAATTTAAAATTAAAAAAAATTAACAATAAAAAAACAATTCAGAAAAAAAAAATATTAAATTTAAAAAACATTAAATTCATATTCAAAAATAAAAAACAAAAATAAATAAAAACAAAATAATTACAAAAATGTCATGTTTCTGAAACAAAGCCATGGGACGAATGCCGCCAGTGGCGGGCTAACCTGCTAGTACTATATATTTTGAGACTTCGTATATATATATATGTGTACTTCATAGAATCGAAAACGGCTCGCTCGATTGAGTTCAAACTTCCCATCTAAATGTAAAAACCCACGGGAATCGTCGTCGCGGCGTTTTGGAGAAGCTTAGAGCACGCGTTCTCCACTCTCAAAATCACCGCAAAGGCACGGCAGGGGTTAATCGCGTTGATAGTTAAAGAGCGTCAGTTTTCCGAAGTGTCTATATAAAGAGCGTCGTTTTCGCTATCTACTTATCTGTATGACGGGCAATTCAATGCAATGTTATCGCGTTTGTTTTCAATGCAATACCGGATTCGACATCAAACGTGAATGCTTATGTGAGTCGTTTCCGGGAATCAATGTTAAAAAAAAGGAAAACAAAGAATGCGCTGTCTGTCGTTCCTAGGAAGGGGGGATTCATCGAGTTCTATTGACCATCTCGTAAGGGTGGACAACCTCTGTCAGGGGCTGCTCAATGGCCACGGGGAGTTAAATAACGGGGAAGTTTAGGACGGGTACCATGAATTAACTCATTGAAAAACAAAGAATGCGTTGTCTGTCGTTCCTAGGAAGGGGGGATTTTTCATAAAAAAAAACAATTAAATTATGAAAAAGAATTAAATTAAATTAATAACTAAGTAAATATTAAAAAATTCAAAAAAACATAAATTAAATTTAAAAAACATTAAATTAATATTAAAAACATAAATTAAATTTAAAAAACATTAAATTAATATTAAAATATATTTTAAAAATATATAAATAAAAACAAAATAATTTTTAAAAATGTCATGTTTCGAACAAACCACGCTGGTGGCGGGCTAACCTGCTAGTCTATCTATCTATACTATATATTTTGAGACTTTGTATATATATATATGTGTACTTCATAGAATCCAAAACGACTGGTCCGATCGAGCTCAAACTTCGTATATAAGGGTAAAATCCCACCGACACCGCCGTAGTCGTGTTTTCGGGAACCTCTGAGCACCCTTTATCCACTCCCAAATCACCGTAAAGGCACGGCGGGGGTTAATCAAGTGATTATTTAATGAGCGTTTGTTTTTGACGCATCTCTATAAAGAGCGTCTGTTTCCCATTCAACGTTATTTGCATCTGCAGAGTTATACGGTAACATTGACTGCATTTCCTATGCGGGGAGATTTATTGGATGTAGTACTCTTACAACATCATTGTTATAGTATGTATGCCACTTAGGTCAGGGCTTAGGTGGGTGGGTAGTTATAGGCATAATGCTTCTCAGAAATCCCGGTTACAAAACCAACACTCACAATTTCGTATTTAACGCAAACGTTAATTATCGCTCGAAAGCAGAGAGAAAGTGCTTTTCTATTTTGAGAACGCAACACATGTTTACGTCGCGTTGGGGTTCACCACGGGGACTATTGACCAACACTCACAATTTCGTCTTTTGCATCAGATACCAACACCTCGACCGATCGGATATATGTGTGTATGTGTGTATATATGTGGGTACTTCATAGAATCGAAAACGCGTGTAGGAACGGGCATCCCCACGGCAATGTCGGCTTATAAGACATCTTTACTACACATGACAGCCGATGGAATTTACATTTTCTGATGTATACATTTTATGTTACGGCTGAAAATCTTAGTCTATTTCCGAAACATTCATATAAACAAGCTCTAAACTTACACCCCTCGATTCCTGCTAACTCACGCAGCTATACACACTGCCCCAAACCGTGAACGCCAACGACATTGTTGGCGAGAAAATAGACCCCAAGCCGTAAATATCAACAACAGCGATATTACTAAATACATGTTTTCGGCAATGTGAGAGTTTTCGGGGAGCCGTGATGCCAACAACAACGACTCGAAGACAGATTTCCTGACGGGAAGCGTTTGTTTTAAATTCAATGCAATGTTATCGTAGAGAGATTTCACGAAACAAAGAATGCGTTGTCTGTCGTTCCTAGGAAGGGGGGGGATTTCTACGGGTAAATTTTTCTGCCAGAAACACAAAAATTAATTAAAACAATTTACAATTTAATTAACTTTTGTACTTGAATTGTTATTGGTCCATGGTGAGACCATAATTTCTCTTGATATAAAGGCAGAATTAACTCATTGATTGTCTCCTCACGTTTTCAATTCTGTATTCTGACCATTCAGTTCAATTAACGAATCAATCGTTTAAAAATGTATTTAAAAAATGTCATGTTTCTGACCAAGCACGCCAGTGGCGGGCTAACCTGCTAGTCTATACTATATATTTTGAGACTTCGTATATATGTGTGTATATATTAATTAAAACAATTTACAATTTAATTAACTTTTGTACTTGAATTGTTATTGGTCCATGGTGAGACCATAATTTCTCTTGATATAAAGGCAGAATTAACTCATTGATTGTCTCCTCACGTTTTCAATTCTGTATTCTGACCATTCAGTTCAATTAACGAATCAATCGTTTAAAAATGTATTTAAAAAATGTCATGTTTCTGACCAAGCACGCCAGTGGCGGGCTAACCTGCTAGTACTATATATTTTGAGACTTTGTATATATATGTGTGTGTGTGTACTTCATAGAATCCAAAACGCGTGTACAGATTGAGCTCAAACTTCCTATGTAAGTGTAAAATCCCACCGACACCGCCGTAGTCGGGTTTTCGAGAAGCACTGAGCACCCTTTATCCACTCCCAAATCACTGCAAAGGCACGGCGGGGGTTAAGACAACAGCGCTCTTTATCTATACCTTATACGGAGGTTTTAACAATTAATGCTCTTTATTGCAATGGACGTGGCTAAACGATACCCCATGCGTCCGTTGCGGATTCCAATGGACGTGGCTAAACGACTGACCCCATGCGTCCGAAATATGGATGCGGACGAAATGAAATTATCTCGACTAAAAAGGCAGAATTGATCTAAGAGCTCGAAATATTATGCAGAGGGATTTCACGACGGGATTAATTGACTGTCCGCTCTGAAGTTTAGGACAGGGAGGACGGGTACCATGAATTAACTCATTGGAAAACAAAGAATGCGTTATCTCGGAAACGGGTGGAGCTATCGACTTGAAATTTGCTATGTGAATGTATCTTGCCCTGGATAAAAATTTTACTGGTTCGCCGAGCCTGTGCGACGCCAGCTTCGCGCATGCGCAAACGAGATCTCGGAAACGGGTTGAGCTATCGACTTGAAATTTGGTATGTAAATGTATCTTGCCCCGGGTACGAATTTTATCGGATCGCCGAGCCCGTGCGACGCCCGTGCAGCGCATGCGCAGACGAGACCTCGGAAACGGGTGGAGCTATCGATTTGAAATTTGCTATGTGAATGTATCTTGCTCCGGATATGAATTTTATCGGGTCGCAGTTCAATTAACGAATCAATCGTTAAAAAATGTATTTAAAAAATGTCATGTTTCTGACCAAGCACGCCAGTGGCGGGCTAACCTGCTAGTCTATACTATATATTTTGAGACTTCGTATATATATATATATGTGTGTGTGTACTTCATAGAATCCAAAACGGTTCGCTCGATTGAGTTCAAACTTCCCATATAAATGTAAAATCCCACGGGAATCGTCGTAGTCGAGTTTTCGAGAAGCCCTGAGCACCCTTTATCCACTCCCAAATCACCGCAAAGGCACGGCGGGGGTTAAGGCAATAACACTCTTTATCTATACCTTATACGGAGGTTTTAACAATTAACGCTCTTTATTGCTATGGTCGTTTCTAAACGACACACCACATGCGTCAGAAATACGGAAGTGGATTCCAATGATCGTGGCTAAACGACTGACCACATGCGTCCGAAATACGGATGAGAACAAAATGCAATTATCTCGACTAAAAAGGCAGAAATGATCTAAGAGCTTGAAATAATATGCACAGGGATTTCACGACGGGATTAATTGACTGTCCGCTCTGAAGTTTAAGACGGGGACATGAATTAACTCATTGAAAAACAAAGAATGCGTTGTCTCGGAAACGGGTGGAGCTATCGACTTGAAATTTGCTATCTTGTCTTTTGATCATCTCATAAAGGTGGGGGTCACTCCCAAGCCGTTAATGCCAACAACAACAACTACATTGTTGGCGAGAAAATAATTAGTTCAAGCTACTAATTTTCTCTTTACGGCAATGTGAGAAATACTTTTGTCTTACAACATTTCTGCAATATAATTGCCTCAAAGTGTTCAGCATCATTGTTATAGTAAGTATGACACTTAGGACAGGGCTTGAGGGGTGGGGGTAGTTAGTCTCAGAACTCCCGTTCGTCTTTTGCATCAGATACCAACACCTCGACCGATCGGGACGAAACTTCGTACGTGTGTGTAGTTTGACCAGGTGGTCGTGGTTGTTGTATTGGCAAGCCTGTGCGACGCCCGTGCAGCGCATGCGCAGACGAGATCTCGGAAACGGGTGGAGCTATCGACTTAAACTTTGGTATGTGAATGTATCTTGCCCCGGATACGAATTTTATCGGGTCGCCGAGGCCGTGCGACGCCAGCTTCGCGCATGCGCAGACCAGATCTCGGAAACGGGTGGAGCTATCCACTTGAAAATTGATTTTTGAATAGCCGGACAACGTCCGTCTCATCGTGTCTCCTCACGTTTTCAGTTCTGTATTCTGACCATTCAGTTCAATTGACGAATCAATCATTAATTTTTAAAATGTCATGTTTCTGACCAAGCACGCCAGTGGCGGGCTAACCTGCTAGTCTATACTATATATTTTGAGACTTCGTATATATATGTGTATGTGTGTGTGTACTTCATAGAATCCAAAACGCGTGTACAGGTTGAGCTCAAACTTCCCATGTAAGTGTAAAATCCCACCGACACCGCCGTAGTCGGGTTTTCGAGAAGCCCTGAGCACCCTTTATCCACTCCCAAATCACCGCAAAGGCACGGCGGGGGTTAAGACAACAGCGCTCTTTATCTATACCTTATACGGAGGTTTTAACAATTAACGCTCTTTATTGCAATGGACGTGGCTAAACGATACCCCATGCGTCCGTTGCGGATTCCAATGGACGTGGCTAAACGACTGACCCCATGCGTCCGAAATATGGATGCGGACGAAATGCAATTATCTCGACTAAAAAGGCAGAAATGATCTAAGAGCTCGAAATAATATGCAGAGGGATTTCACGGCGGGATTAATTGACTGTCCGCTCTGAAGTTTAAGACGGGGACATGAATTAACTCATTGAAAAACAAAGAATGCGTTGTCTCGGAAACGGGTGGAGCTATCGACTTGAAATTTGCTATCTTGTCTTTTGATCATCTCATAAAGGTGGGGGTCACTCCCAAGCCGTTAATGCCAACAACAACAACTACATTGTTGGCGAGAAAATAATTAGTTCAAGCTACTAATTTTCTCTTTACGGCAATGTGAGAAATACTTTTGTCTTACAACATTTCTGCAATATAATTGCCTCAAAGTGTTCAGCATCATTGTTATAGTAAGTATGACACTTAGGACAGGGCTTGAGGGGTGGGGGTAGTTAGTCTCAGAACTCCCGTTCGTCTTTTGCATGAGATACCAACACCTCGACCGATCGGGACGAAACTTCGTACGTGTGTGTAGTTTGACCAGGTGGTCGTGGTTATTGTATTGGCAAGCCCGTGCGACGCCCGTGCAGCGCATGCGCAGACGAGATCTCGGAAACGGGTGGAGCTATCGACTTAAACTTTGGTATGTGAATGTATCTTGCCCCGGATACGAATTTTATCGGGTCGCCGAGGCCGTGCGACGCCAGCTTCGCGCATGCGCAGACCAGATCTCGGAAACGGGTGGAGCTATCGACTTGAAAATTGATTTTTGAATAGCCCGGACAACGTCGGGCTCATCGTGTCTCCTCACGTTTTCAGTTCTGTATTCTGACCATTCAGTTCAATTGACGAATCAATCATTAATAATTTTTAAAATGTCATGTTTCTGACCAAGCACGCCAGTGGCGGGCTAACCTGCTAGTCTATACTATATATTTTGAGACTTCGTATATATGTGTGTGTGTGTGTGTGTACTTCATAGAATCCAAAACGCGTGTACAGATTGAGATCAAATTTCGTATGTAAGTGTAAAATCCCACCGACACCGCCGTAGTCGCGGTTTAGAGAAGCTCAGAGCACCCGTTCTCCAATCTCAAATCACCGCAAAGGCACGGCGGGGGTTAATCAAGTGATTATTTAATGAGCGTTTGTTTTTGACGCATCTCTATAAAGAGCGTCTGTTTCCCATTCAACGTTATTCGCATCTGCAGAGTTATACGGGAACGCAAACGTTATCGCTCGAAATGTATTCCCTGCGAGCACGGATGGCGCGCTCTGTTTTTACAGTATATACCTTCGGTATATACCGAAATCATCCCAGATAATCACGAATATAGCATCAGATTTCTCCCCAGATATATCGTTATAAAGCTACTGGAATCTGCCAATCTACGGGAATTTCCAGGGAATGCCGATTGAGCTCAAACTTGCTACCTACGGGAAGTGTCATATATATGAGTGTGTCCTTTATAGACTCTAACCGATTGAGCTCAAACTTGCTAAATAAGAAAATAGCCCCCAAGCCGTAAATATCAACAACAACGATATTACTAAATACACGTTTTCGGCAATGTGAGAGTTTTCGGGGAGCCGTGATGCCAACAACAACGACCCGAAGACAGATTTCCCGACGGGAAGCGTTTGTTTTAAATTCAATGCAATGTTATCGTAGAGAGATTTCGCGAAACAAAGAATGCGTTGTCTGTCGTTCCTAGGAAGGGGGGGGATTTCTACGGGTAAATTTTTCCGCCAGAAACAAAAAAATTCAATAAAACAATTTACAATTTAATTAAAACAATTTAAAATTAAAAACAATTAACAATAAAAAAACAATTCAGAAACAAAATATATTAAATTTAAAAAACATTAAATTCATATTCAAAAATAAAATACAAAAATAAATAAAAACAAAATAATTACAAAAATGTCATGTTTCTGAAACAAAGCCATGGGACGAATGCCGCCAGTGGCGGGCTAACCTGCTAGTCTATACTATATATTTTGAGACTTCGTATATGTGTGTGTGTGTGTGTACTTCATAGAATCCAAAACGCGTGTACAGATTGAGATCAAACTTCCTATGTAAGTGTCAAATCCCACCGACACGACCGTGGTAGCGGTTTAGAGAAGCTCAGAGCACCCGTTCTCCAATCTCAAATCACCGCAAAGGCACGGCGGGGGTTAATCAAGTGATTATTTAATGAGCGTTTGTTTTTGACGCATCACTATAAAGAGCGTCTGTTTCCCAGTCAACGTTATTCGCATCTGCAGAGTTATACGGGAGCGCAAACGTTATCGCTCGAAATTTATTCCCTGCGAGCACGGATGGCGCGCTTTGATTTTACAGTGTATACCTTAGGTATATACCGAAATCATCCCAGATAATCACGAATATAGCATCAGATTTCTCCCCAGATATACCATTATAAAGCTACTGGAATCTGCCAATCTACGGGAAATTCCAGGGAATGCCGATTGAGCTCAAACTTGCTACCTACGGGAAGTGTCATATATATGAGTGTGTCCTTTATAGACTCTAACCGATTGAGCTCAAACTTGCTAAATAAGAAAATAGCCCCCAAGCCGTAAATATCAACAACAACGATATTACTAAATACACGTTTTCGGCAATGTGAGAGTTTTCGGGGAGCCGTGATGCCAACAACGACCCGAAGACAGATTTCCCGACGGGAAGCGTTTGTTTTAAATTCAATGCAATGTTATCGTAGAGAGATTTCACGAAACAAAGAATGCGTTGTCTGTCGTTCCTAGGAAGGGGGGATTTCTACGGGTAAATTTTTCCGCCAGAAACAAAAAAAATAATTAAAACAATTTACAATTTAATTAAAACAATTTAAAATTAAAAAAAATTAACAATAAAAAAACAATTCAGAAACAAAATATATTAAATTTAAAAAACATTAAATTCATATTCAAAAATAAAAAACAAAAATAAATAAAAACAAAATAATTACAAAAATGTCATGTTTCTGAAACAAAGCCATGGGACGAATGCCGCCAGTGGCGGGCTAACCTGCTAGTACTATATATTTTGAGACTTCGTATATATATGTGTGTGTGTGTACTTCATAGAATCCAAAACGCGTGTACAGATTGAGCTCAAACTTCCTATGTAAGTGTCAAATCCCACCGACACCGCCGTAGTCGGGTTTTCGAGAAGCCCTGAGCACCCTTTATCCACTCCCAAATCACCGCAAAGGCACGGCGGGGGTTAAGACAACAGCGCTCTTTATCTAAACCTTATACGGAGGTTCTAACAATTAACGCTCTTTATTGCAATGGACGTGGCTAAACGATACCCCATGTGTCCGTTGCGGATTCCAATGGACGTGGCTAAACGACTGACCCCATGCGTCCGAAATATGGATGCGGACGAAATGAAATTATCTCGACTAAAAAGGCAGAATTGATCTAAGAGCTCGAAATATTATGCAGAGGGATTTCACGACGGGATTAATTGACTGTCCGCTCTGAAGTTTAGGACGGGGAGGACGGGTACCATGAATTAACTCATTGGTATGTAAATGTATCTTGCCCCGGGTACGAATTTTATCGGATCGCCGAGCCCGTGCGACGCCCGTGCAGCGCATGCGCAGACGAGATCTCGGAAACGGGTGGAGCTATCGACTTGAAATTTGCTATGTGAATGTATCTTGCTCCGGATATGAATTTTATCGGGTCGCCGAGCACATGCACAGACCAGATCTCGGAAACGAGTGGAGCTATCGACTTGAAATTTGGTTAAATTAAAAAAATGCCATGTTTCTGAAACAACGCCATGAGACGAATGCCGCCAGCTAGGGATACTTTTGTCCGGGCAGGGTTTTGGACGGCTTAACTCGTAACCCCGACCTGACATTGACATTCAAAACGGTAAATTCAAGGTCAAATCTGGTAAAATTTCACATAACTAGATCCGACGAAGCACCGCGTGTGGTTGCCCCGTTACGTGTCACGTGCGATCATATTAATTTGTCCGTGCGACGTCACCTTGACCTTGAAATCGGGTCATTTCAAGGTCAAACGCCCGAATATCACGGGATTTCGATGAAACTTGGTATGTGGGGGTACTTTCTTATGGCGAGTCTCATAAGCATATTCATTTGCCCGTGCGACGTGACCTTGACCTTGAAATTGGGTAACTTCAAGGTCAAATCGCCAATTTTGATGGGATTTCGACGAAATTTGATATGTGGGGTTACTTTTGTCCACTGATTGTTTTGGACGGGTCCAATCGTGACCCCGACCAGACCCTGACCTTCAAAATGATCAATTCAAGGTCAAATCGGGTAAAACCGGATGGATTTCGACGGGCACGTTTGTCGGGTACTTTTGTCTGAGCAGTGTTTTTGGACTGGTCAAATCGTGACCCCAATTGACCTTGACCTTCAAAATGGCCAATTCAAGGTCAAAGCCCGGACGAAGTCGGGTCACCTTCTAGTTATATATAAGTTTGGTGGCAATCGGCGACAAATTTTTGTTCTGCCCCTCCCCCTTTTCTGCCCCTGACAACAATGGCGTCACTTTAGAAAATTCTAACCCCGACCATTATCTTTCTCGTAAAAAGCTACTCCTAGTTAGTCCAAGTCTTCTCGTACTAAAACTGGCTAAGATATTGGGATGGAGGTGCCGGTCTTTAGTCCGAGTTCCAGGCCCATGCATTCTTATGACACGACTTAAGCGTTAGTGACCCGCTCAAATAAAACCACAATTATATGAAATAAAATATCACAATTGCGACAATAAACGGATATTTTCCGCAGAAGACATGCTATTTGATCTGAAACCCACATCAGTTGTGAATTGAAAGCGGTAATTTAATGCAAAAAGAGACATTTACCGCAATGTTTACAAATTTTTAAAAGTATGCGAACTCAGTTAACCTCGCGAACTGTGTATGGCATTTTCCGTTGAAAATATTCTGTAGATTTTCGACTGACAACGCAAATTGCGATGAATTCTCCATTGTAATCAGGGGGGGTGTGTGGTCAAAGCCACCAACAAGCATTTTTTTCCACAACTAAAAAAAAAAAAAAATTATGCTTTTTTTTTTAGTGTTTTGGCAATGAGTTGGGCTTCAAAACCACTTTGAATGAGAGAAATAATGTAATTCTAACTGGTAAACTGACTGCAGGCAGTTATCGTGTTGTATTTTGTTGCAAATTTTGAAATCCAAGATGGCCGCTGGCAGCCATGTTTTTTTGGCCGAATGACCTCAAAATGACTCATTCCTATTTACATGTCCTTGTTAACATCCATGATAAGTAGTATGCACAGAAATTCATATACAGCTGTTTACAGTGAATTTCCCCACCCCCCCGCAAATCTCTGTTTTAGTGTTAAAAGGGGGGGGTGGGTGTCAAAAAATTGTCTCAAAAAACTGCCGTAAACGGAAAAAAAATTGGCGGTGGGGGTGGGTGGGTACAAAAAATGATCGAAAGGGAAAAAATGCCATACGTGCCTGAAATTTTTTTTCGACCCCCCCCCCCTGTTGTAATCGTAATTATGTGTGTCAATAAATAAAAAATAAATAGATTAATTAAACATTGAAGATATAAATGAAATACATTAAATAAATTACGGGGAATTACAACCCTCTCAAAGTTTAAAACAGTGTAAACACAACGACCATTAGAATAAATAATATGGTGCTACATTTCCCACATTTGGTGGACTTCAGCGAAATTAAGATATATACTAAGCGAACAGAGCAATATACTGCTCTTGTTAAGCACACACAAAATAAAACAAAATTTGTATAAATTTTTAACCTTAAGTTTGAAAAGCCCCACTAAAACGGAAGAACTATATTTCGAAACTGTGTGATTCGGTTCTCCGATTATTTTATCAACACAAAAGTAAAAATGCACATGGATGAAAATCACACGCATGGCAAGTCAGACACAAGAGTTCTAATTTGCTCCAATTATGACAAGTTGCTTGCGAAAATTGTCAACAAAACTACCTTTCTGATCCTCCATTATGTCATTAAGTTTTTAGTGCGGGAATTGTTCTCAAAGCACATTGGAAACTGGACTTTGCGGCGATCGGTTTTCGCTATTTTGTTCGGAAAACCCCGCGCTATATATAGAAACGGAAACTAGAATACTCAGAACAAACACCGGACATTATCTGAATTGGATATGTTGATCGATGCATAGACCTAACTTTAGTCAAAAATGTAAAAAAAACAACAAAAACAATTTATTCTCTTTTTGCACATTTTGCTGTGAAAGCACACACTAGTACCATATTAGTACAGCGGCCAAATCGAAAAAGAGCTCTAGTTTTCGAGATACCCCTACCCACGGTAGAACTAACTTTTTTTAAAGGAGAAATATATACTCTTTACGAAAATGGTAGTGAAACGATGAACGATACCCACCAGTGACTTTTCCAAGAAATGAACGATTTTGGTAAAGTGAGCCCTGCGGCTATGTCCTAAGTTATTTGCCCACATTGTTGGTGTTAAAATGACTACGACATACCATATCTGTACTTGATATGCAAGAATTGTTGGTTAATCTGCTATATACAGAATTTTTTTGCAGACCCCCCCCCCCTGGGTTAATTTGGATTTTCGTGCCATTTGGAGCTGAAACATTTATTTTTTGTTGAAAAATCGCTCTTTTTCAAACAAATTATATTTTTCGAACATTATCATTCAAACGGATATTGTAATACTATTGAAATATTTTGTCCATATGGTGTAGTAGTTATCTGGCAGGCATATGAAGAAAGAAGTTAACAGAAATTTTGAACGGTTTGCGAGATATTGGATTTTAGCTACCCCTCCCCCAAACACATTTTTGGTCGAAAAAAATACATATTTTTGATAATGACAGTACAAACATTTTCGAATTGATCTGAATGGGACCCAATATGAATCTTATACTAAAAGCGTTGTCCAGAGATGCCATTTAATCGATTACAGATGTGTTCAGGCTTTCATACCCCCAGTTACAACAACAACAATTATTTTATTGATAACAGGTAATGTTGCATGCATTAACATCGATGTTAAGTACTAAAAACCTTTGTTATAAACAACACGTGACCAACTATATAATTCATATGGCTCAGTAAAATTACTACATCATACCATACCTCTACCTGATATGAAAAAATGTGTTGGTTAATTTAGATTTTCCTGCCATTTGGAGCCAAAATATTAATTTTTTGCTGAAAAATCACACTTTTTCGAACATTATTATTCAAATGGATACTGTTATAATGCAGAAATATTTAATTATTATGGCGAAGCAGTTATCTCCCAAGCATATGAAGAAAGAAGTTAACATAAATTTAGAACAATTTGCGAAATAATGGATTATAGCTACCCCTCCCCAAACACGTTTTTGGTCGAAAAATCTGGAAAAATTACATATTTTTGTTCAGAACTTTACCAAATTTCCCAATTGATCATACTGGGACCCATAATAATTATTTTGCTGAAAATGGAGCCCTGGGACATTGCTTAAGTAATTAAAGATGTGTTCGGGCTTCCAGACCCCAAATTACAACAACGCATTTTAATTGCTATTACATTCAGTAAGTGTCGCATATCACAAGTACTCCATTCTCGTTTAAGATTGAAATGCAGTAGTTTGAACTATGTCCAATTGAGTAATCACATTAAAAAGTCCCCTTTCTGTCATTGTGATAAATAGAAAAAGCATATCATTACTTATTGGAATACAGTGGTCCTAAGACTGAACTTCTATGCGCCATACTGAATGTAATTTTATCAGAAATACTCTTTTGTATGTACAGCAACTCAGTCATCGCGAAAATGTTAAAATAGTTGACGGAGTTCAGACATTTATCTCGAAAATGAAGCGATTTCCATAACGCTGCCATTTGTTAAAACTTCGTGAAAAGCATTGAAACCCTGCTGAGCGCGAAATTTACCACCACGAGATCGTCTGCAATCTCACGGCGACGGACGTATCAATGACAACAACATTATCTGTGTATCATTGCGTCCAATCAGCTCCAACGAAACTATGTGTAAATCATTGTATCCAATCAGTTCCAACTGGATTACATCCTAATTTCCCCCATCAAATCTCTCTCCCAGATAAATTGTTTACCTCCGGATAGAACTACCATATCTCCACAGACTGAGTTAAAACTGGGAGCATGTTCATCAAGTTCGTGGTGTTTTCGTGATTTAAAATTGTCACATAAACAGTTAAAATTGAATTTTTGTTATTTGCCAGCCGCTTTTTGTAAAGTGTCACATGCGGTCGGAAACCAATACAGCCTTATATATCGCATAGTTTCGGCCACAATATATGTTGATATTAAATTCATAATCCCTCCAGTACATAATGTGTTCAATACTTCAAATAGGGTAGGGGTACATACAGCAGTGAATATTTGCCAGCCGCTTGTTGTGGATTGCCACATGATGCATGCAGACTTTCGGGAACCAACACATACACATGTATGTATATATCCTATTAAAAACTAACAATTGGTCAAGCCTTCAGTTAATATTGAGGTCATATCATTTCACCATGGTATCATCCAAGACTTCAAATAAAGTAGGGGTCCTCAAAATTTTGCCTTTCTTATTTCCAGCCACTTTTCGTTAAGTGCTCATTCTTTCAGAACCCAAATCCATCTATTTACATTGTGTATGTCCTTGTACAACTAACTCGCCATTGTCCACACACGCAGTCAATGATGAAGTGTCCCTGACTGTCAGGTATTGACCCATCTATTACAATTGTGTATTTCTTAATAGAATAGTCATTTGTCCAGATCGTCGTTTGACCCTGAGGGCACATTCAATCTGTTCGTGGTAGGTTCAATGGTTTACATGGGGTAGGGGTCACTTACAATTCGCCTTCATCGTTTGCCATCTGCTTTGTGAAAGGTGCCACGGTGTTTTCGCGAACGGTGGGCTCGCGAGACCATTGCATCTTTTCTGACAGAACAGCCATTCTGGGATGGGATGGAGTCCCCTGAGAGTGAAATTTAGCCCTTTCGTTTGCCGACCACTTGTTGTAAAGTGTCATAGGCTTTCGGGAACCATTTAATCCATAACAGATTCGTATATCTAGATAATAATCCCATTTGTCCACAGCTTCAGTTAAAATTGAGAGCATATAATTTCTGTAAGACTTCAAGTTGGATAGTGGGGTCCTCAAGACATAGAAAATTCGCCTTTCTTGTTTGCCAGCCGCTTTTTGTAAAGTGTTCCAGGATTTCGGGGGAACCGGATCACCCATGTATATCAATTAATAATTACATGATAGCAATACCTTTCGATCACACACTCAGCTAAGTATGAGAGAATATAACTTCAGTTCTGGTCAAGATATTAAATGGGTTAATGGGGTCCCCCCAAAACTGAGTAATAATACACGAGAGCATATATATTCGGTTAAGTGTGTGCTAAATAGTTTAGTTTGTCCATACCCCAGTTAATATTGAGAACATACCCCCTCATTATTAATAATTAGTGTATTTATGACTTTAAATGGTGTAGGGTGCTCAAAGAAAATATTCAACTTTGGTTTTTGCCAGCCGCCCTGTGTAAAGTACCCTATGATTTGGGGAACCAAACTACCCATATAACATGTATATTCCCTGATAGCATTACCTTTCGTTCACACTGTGATTTAATAATAAAGGCATGAATATTTGGCACATGGTGTGTTCATGAGTTTAAATGGGCATATAAAGGGGTCCAACCGATTTTCGTAAAGTGCTGAAGGCTTTAGGGGTCCAACAAACCCATCCATCAACATCATGTATTCGCCCCGATATTACTATTTTAACCCATATCCTCAGTTAACGTTTACAGCAATCATTTCAGTTCGTGAGTTGTTCAACTTTAACACTTCAATTGTGTAGGGGGGGTCCTAAACCAGAAAATTCGTCTTTCTTATTTATCAGCCACTTTGTGTAAATCGACACATGCACAACCCATCCATACAAATTATGTATTCTCTGTTAGTACTACATTCCCGTCACACTCTCAGTTAATATAGAGAATTGGAGATCATATAGCTTAATTTCGTATTGCGTTGAAGTCTTTAAATTGGGTAGAGTGTTCTCGAAAAATATAGCAAATTCGCCCTTCATATTTGCCAAGCAAAGTGCCACACTGTTTCGGGAACAAACCCATCCATAAACATCGTATATTTCCTTATGTAACTGTCCTTTATAGTTACATCGTTCTTAATATTGAGATCATATTTTTTCAGTTCGTGGTGTGTTCAGGACGTCTAATAGGACGGGGGAGCAACAATTATTTTGTTCTGTATGAGTATTTTAGTCTATATTATGTGTCGTTTAGAACAAATACGGTACTTTAGTTCCTCAAAGTCAATATGTGTTAATATAAAATTACATGTCATAAATAAAATGTTTTGTTGTTGTTGTAACTGGGGGTTTTAATTGGAAACCTGAGGTCATCTAAAACCACTCACGGTGTCTACGGATCAGGTTTCCATCACACGAATAATGATTAGATGCCCATTAGAATAATTGAGAAAGGTCTGTGTTTTATCATAAATATGTAGTTTTTCTACCAAATCGCGTCCGGGGGAGCGGTACCTAAATCCAATATCTTGAAAACCGTTGAGAATTTCTGTCAAATTCTTTCTACTTGTGATGTCCAGATAACTACTGAGCCATATGAATTATATAGTTGGTCACGTGTTGTTTATAACGAAGGTTTTAGTACTTAACATCGATGTTAATGCATGCAACATTACCTGTTATCAATAAAATAATTGTTGTTGTTGTAACTGGGGTGTCTGAAAACCCTGAACACATCCGTAATCGATTAAACGGCATCTCTGGACAACGCTTTCAGTACAAGATTCATATTGGGTCCCATTCAGATCAATTCGAAAATGTTTGTACTGTCATTATCAAAAATATGTATTTTATTCGACCAAAAAACGTGTTTGGGGAGGGGTAGCTAAAATCCAATATCTCGCAAACCGTTCAAAATTTCTGTTAACTTCTTTCTTCATATGCTTGCCAGATAACTACTACACCATATGGACTAAATATTTCAATACTATTGCAATATTCGTTTGAATGATAATGTTCGAAAAATATAATTTGTTTGAAAAAGAGCGATTTTTCAACAAAAAATAAATGTTTCAGCTCCAAATGGCACGAAAATCCAAATTAACCAACAATTCTTGCATATCAAGTACAGATATGGTATGTTGTAGTCATTTTAACACCAACAATGTGGGCAAATAACATAGGAGATAGCCGCAGGGCTCACTTTACCAAAATAGTTAATTTCAGGGAAAAGTCACTGGTGGGTATCGTTCATCGTCGATTTGAGAATAGCCACCACCAATTCCGTTATTTTTCACTATCATTTTCATCAACAGTATATATTTCTCCTTCAAAAAAAGTTGGTTTTAACTTGTTCTACCGTGGGTAGGGGTACCCGACCACTTTTGGCCGCTGTACTATATACCTAGTAATTGATTTAAATGATTTAAACTATTGAAACAGCACCCAGACCATGTTACCTGGAGTGCCGAAATACATATCCATACCAAATTTCATCGCAATCGGTGCACATGGATGGCTAAGGAACATACATAGAGAGAGAGAGAGAGTCAGAGAGAGACACACACATTTGCATTTATATACTGTATTAGATGTATCAACTTCAAGGCACCTATCCATAATATATTCAAATATAAGTCATTCCTAATTTCGATGCAAAATAAAAGAAATGAACCCAGTGCATCTTAATCAAGATCAATAGTGATAAAATAACAATGTCCCATTTATTGAGAGCGCACCTCGCAGTGTAGCTCAGTCATGAACAGCCCTCTTAATTGAAATTGTTTGGCCTTGGCAATCCGCTACGATAATCCTTTGCCCTGGCCCAGTTTGCTTCAGCAAATGGCTTCGGCATTGCTGATTGCCAAAGCCAATTATGAGGGCTGCATGAACGTAGTGCATACCCTACTACATTCAGTCGATTGTCGTTATGTTTTAAATCAAGTACTTTTAACTTGTTCACTGCCAACGCCCATTCAATTACATGCAAAAAGTATGAGATAACTCGTAGTCGACAGTGAACGTGCTAAGTTTAATATTATAAAAATAGGTTGGCAATTATCGCAATATGATAGGGGAACACTCAGATGTCATAAATGTTTGTACCTGCTTTCCTGGCCTGTTTCATGGAAAAATTGCTAATTTGAATTTATTTGTCATTCTATATATGTTTATCATGCCATTTGTTTTTCCTTTTCAAAACAAAACAATGACAAGTCGAATATTTAATCTTTAAAAGTTATTTTATTGTATTTTATGAGTGAAATAGTGTCTCGAAATATTTAGTATTAAGGCAAGTGGTGTAGTTTCGCAAATCATATTTTTCGACAAACAATTTATTTCTCCTCATGTCACAATTTCTAATTTAAAGTCCTACCTTTAAATTGTTCTCATTTTAATAATAAGGTAGAACCAACTTAGTAAGACTGACTTTTACTGAAAATGAGCTACGGTCCATTGGCAAGTAGATATATTTCGACAATGTTTTGGCATATCCAGCAGGAAATTGGATGTACTTTGGGAGATTAAAAAAAATTACCAACGTCTGCCCAATACTGACGCAAGAGACAAGGATCAGTGGAATTATGTTTAGTCTCGAAATAATTTGCGTTTATCTAGTGTAAAGTACAGTACCTTCGGAACAAATCCACCAGTTTTGTAAAAATACGTCCAGTTTGTCAAATCATGCAGTGTACTGACATAGAAACATTTAAATAGGCAAGAATGCATTCAACAATACACCGATAAGATTAAGCTGGTCTCGAGACAGGATAATCCGAACTCACGAGTGCTGGAATTCTCTCAGTCTGTATTATGAAATGTAGACATTGACTATGCATCATTTGGGTGGATGGTACCTTCGAACAGTTCACATGGATTTTATTGCGATGGAATAAGTTTTTTCTGGAAATTAATTATCCTTGGGGGATATCGGTGAGTACGAATACAGTGGTGTGAATATATAGCGGTTGGACTTGATGATTTCTTGTACAAATGCCAAACGAAAGGACATCTTTGCGCTGTGACGTGTGACCACACATCTCACCTTGATTGTTGGTTTGACAGGTCGTACCCACATTCATCATCTATCATATGCTTGTGATCATACATCACACCATAATTGTACAGTGTGCATGTAAAATGGCGCAATCATTACATTCTGGAATGAAATGTTCTGTTTGTGTGTATTGATTTCAGTTACACACATATCCCATGTGCTTATTTGGTAATTGAATAATTAGTGCTCATTATCTAGATTATATCTGTTTTTTTGGTATATTTTTATGCAATAGGATCACAGATGGTTGCACTATGTCGGTAGATATACATATATATGAGGTCACTCCAAGTGGGATTTAATGCAATGTAAAAATTAGCGCGACCAGGTAAGATACATGTATGTATATCTAGTATTACAGAAAAAATGAGAATGGCATGCCCCTTGATATGTCGGTTAAGCCTGTAACATATATTTGAACACCAGTCCTCTCAATTAAGATTTTTTGGCTTCGGCAATCTGCTACGGCAACCATTGCCATGGGTATAGCTTGCTTCAGCAAATTGCTTCGGCATTGCTGATTGTCGTAGCAAATTATGTGGGCTGGAACACTATACCCAGATAATAATATTAATAATACAGAGTTATGAAGAGGTTGATGTAAATGGGGTATGTTATGTTGAGCTAACTGGCTGTCCTATGTCTGTAAAAAATATACATATGCAAATGATATTGATTTGAATTAATCCAGTAGCATTGTATGATCTCAACTTCCCTTTCACTAAATATATATACAAGATTACAAACTTCATAGTAATATAGCTGTTAGCTACATGTATATGTTAATTATGATAAACCATTTAATTTGGCTTTAAATTTGAATAAAATAAAATAGTTGTCCCAAAATAGCGGCATCATAAATGCCCTTGTCTGATGTATAAGCATACATGTATGTATAAGATCATCACAAGTATCACCTAAGTTCATTGTTAACCCATTTCTATACTAAATGTATTCTCCCACTCAGAGGGGGGTGTTGGAAAATAATTTCAGATACACATGATACTTTTTTACCTTTGGCCATTTGTGGAACCCACCCACCACTTGACCAAATTTTTTTTCCGCTTTAGCAAGTTTTTTCGACACCAACCCACCCACCTAGAAACGGTCCTACTAAACAACGAACACAAACGAACATAAACGAACACAGGTCTAAAAAGCGGAATAGAAGGGTGAAATTTGGTTTGTGGGTGCGCGTGGGCCCGTTCTATGTGTATGATGTGTTATTTTCAAGTTTGATGACTTATTTTTTGAGTTATTAGCATTATTTGAATACAAAGCTACTAAACAACGAACACAAACGAACATAAGATTAGCGGCAGTGCAAAGGTGTGAACACAGGTGTTAATTAACTATCACCTTCTCTATGGCTGAAATAGGCCTACCCTCTTTCTTGTCACTGAGTTGTTTCATCGATCTATATTTATAATATACGTCGGTGGTTGTTTTGACTTATTTATTTTGTCTTATTATGACTTCGGAGAAATAAAAATGCTTCATTCTGACACATTACCATGCGAGCAAGTTCACCTGAGGTTTTGCAAAAATGATATTAGGGGTTAATCAAAAGGTCATGAATCATGCCGTACGCGCAGAATTGGGACGATTCCCGGCAATACATGACGCGATTATACAACAATTCAGGTATATATGAAAAAGTTTCTAATTCCCCAGCTGGGTCCTTGATACATGATGCATACATCGAATCACTTGAAAATGCGTCGATGGGTGATTCTACCGTAAATGAGCAAACCCATGTCCTGCGTTATTAGTTCATCCTATGGAAAACAATGGCCACAATACATAAAAGTGATGGTAATGATCTTGTAGCTCACGATAAAGGCATTTATTAGAGACATTTCGGGTTTTTATTAGAGACATTTCGGGTTTAGTATGGACGTGTGAAAAGATATATGCCATGTGTATATTACAGACTATATATACGTACCCCGAAACAGCATGTCCCAAATCAAAGGCATTCAACTTCCCTGATTGTTCCCAATCGCCACCGAACGATTTATCTTGAAACCAATTAAATATTTAGTTAGTGGAAAGCATGTGAAGTCTTCCAAAAGCATGTCCCGTTATATAGAACGCACGATAAAGACGGCTGATATTTTCACCAGAAAAATAGCTTGTTCATATCTATATGGTTGCATCGTGGAGTAAATATCCTTTAATGTCTAGAAAAAATAAACCCAGATTATGTTTCCTTGAATAATTTTTCAAAATCAACCTTTGAAACTAGAAATCGCTAGCGTAGGTTTATTCAGCGTCATTACACAAACGCAGACCAGTTTTAGTACATTTATATACAATCGGGGGGGGGGGGTGAATGAGTGGTGGGGGGGGGGGGGGGGTGTTATAACAACGAAATTTCTGGACGAAATTTTTCATTTAATGGAGAATCACCCCGATATCATTATGCAATGACTATGTACTTTTTGTAAATGTAAACAAATTGCAACAGAATACCATTTTATATTAGAATGTAGAGCCTACACAAGTATGCGCGATACATATTTTAGGGACATAATCACAGAGTTCCCACATTTTTCAGATATGACGAATTGTGAGAAATTCAGATTTATTATGAAGAATGAACATAAACCAACCATTAATGTTATATGTGACATGATCCGGTCTTTCTTCACCGCTCGGGATTCCAATAAAAGCTAGTCAATTTTAAGATGAAAAAAGAAATTCGTCAGGAAACTACATTGTATACGTGTATATGCACATGTGTTAATCATCTAATATATATAGTTACTTTTTGTCAAATTATATGTATTTTATTCATGTTTGCAACTGCCCATTTGGGTGTATTTTGCATTAAAATCTTATCTTATATATATAAGCGTGTGTGTGTATAAAACAAAACTTTAAATCCGCCTGACTTCTTTGAAGTCTGCTGGTCCCAAGCCCAGATAACGGATGAGGGGAGTTATAATACGAACTCATAATAAGACAAAATAAATAAGTCAAAACAACCACCGACGTATACATATTATAAATATAGATCGATGAAACAACTCAGTGACAATAAACAGGGTACGCCGATATAAGCCATAGAGAAGTTGATAGTTAATTAACACCTGTGTTCACACCTTTGCACTGCCGCTAATCTTATGTTCGTTTGTGTTCGTTGTTTAGTAGCTTTGTATTCAAATAATGCTAATAACTCAAAAAATAAATCATCAAACTAGAAAATAACACCACATACACATATAATGGGCCCACGCGCACCCACAAACCAAATTTCACCCTTCTATTCCGCTTTTTAGACCTGTGTTCGTTTATGTTCGTTTGTGTTCGTTGTTTAGTAGGACCCCCTAGAAACACAAAATCAAAAATATTCAGAATAATATTAGAATGTTCACCACTTGCTGTCTGTTACCTATCAACTACATAGAGGATCTCACATGAGTTTCTATTTTATACGGAATTTATCAACCGAGTTCACTAAATTTGATTTGAGCCGAGGGTTTACTGAGGCTCAAATAGAATTTAATGGACAAGTTTGATAAATTATGTATAAAATAGAACGAGTTTGAGATACCTTTTATCACATGATCAAATAAACGCGAAGTAATGCGAAACATTCATCGAAAACAACAATCATGAACTTCAGCAATAGTAATTAAGTCATTTAAATAATGGCGTGACGTCATCGCACTCGCTAATATTACACGTGTGTCTTACCAATAATTATAAAGCTGGTTTTGTAGGTTAATTATGTGATAAATGTATGTATTTGAGATTGGTGTACAGCTATGCTCACAGTAAGCTACCTGTTTTAACGAGGTGTACATGCGTTCATACCGCGGTGCAATACCGCGACATACCGCCGATTCGCGGTTGAACTACCACGTGGGTACCGCGGTACCACCCACGACGTTCGCGGTACCACCGTACTTCAAACGGTAACGGATGTTGGTACCGCGGTGGCATGCGGTAATGCACCGCACAAACGCGGTGACATTACCGCCAAGCGGTACCGTTTTGAGAACGCGGTTAATGATGGGATTCGATGGCTGACCGTTAATCTTCCAAAATAGGACGGCCGTTCTCACGATCTCCGTCCATGGTTGTGTACCGTAAAGTGTATTATTAAAATATTGAAACAGATGAAAGCCGAATATCGGGAAATATGCCCATTATAACGGGCTTCCAGATTAAGTAAAGGTAAGTATAAGTTACTTTGAGAAAGTCATTTTTCAATTAATGTGAATATTAAAAAAATACAACATTTCTAGTCTCGTTTTATCGCCTACAATTCCCATAAATGACACTATTTGTAATCAGTGTTGGTTATCGGGAAGGGAACAAATGATTTCGGCCATTTTAGACAGCTCGATAAATCCGGTATCTACACTTTATATCAATATTCAGATGTACGTGATCCCTAAATTGAATGATAACGACCACTATTTAAATAGTCCCCATAATGAATATCGTTATTAACTTTATTGACATTCATTAACTGCAAATCACAAACACCATTTGTTCGTATGACGGGAATTGTTGTCTTAGTATAAAAGACACAAAATGGAACTCCTGTATATCCAGGAAAAAAAACACATTCTGCACAAAAGCACGTGTCACTGATTATGTCATACTGCAGCTGGCAGACTTTGTTAATATAGGTCACGGGGAACTTAAATTAAGATGTCGTCATGTCTTTTTATAACTGGGCTCAATGGGTGAAATAAATATGTTTTGTTGATGGTGCTATTATATAGTAAAACTACACACATGACGCGCGAATGGCTGTTTTGTGTTTTGGACACTTGTATGACCATTACTTCAAATGCGTCCGTTTGGCTTACATAATGCTCGCAGAAGGTAGTTCAGATATTTATCGATCTATTTTGGTATTGCGAATAATATTATGTGCGAAGCACCACGTGGCTTTAAAAAACAGACAAGTCTCATTCGATCTTTAAATTGTTGTGCACGTAATAGCTATTTATAAATATTTGTCGCACAAAAGTGAGACAAACGCTCTTTATTGCTACCGTATCGGGAATAAACTAACAAGGACTAAAACACACCGGATTCGATCACTTGAAATAATTATGTTACAATGTTAACCTCTGTAATACTGTATATAACCAAACAAACGTATTTAGAGTTCAATTTCCAACACCATGCATGTTTTATTCGAATAACGATTAGATAGGAATACCGGTATGTGCTATAATTTATACTGCGACCCACCGAGAACTACAAGTGCACGCCCTCGCCAAAAGTTGCAATTTCACATCAAACGATGCCGCCGGACACGCACTCGATAGTAGAATGAATGTTCACGTAACAAAAGCAGACTGATTTGACAACGTTGTGTCTTTCAATGTTTGGTGTTTTGCTTGTGTCTTTTGTCGCGCACATTGGTGATGATAACAACTTTACTTTGACATGACATGACATGTACCACGCTTTCTAAGTTATATATTTTATTCACACCGACAAGAAATCTTCAGCCGCAAATGTTTGTAAATTGCTTTACTGTTTCACGCATGCGTACAATCATACGTCTTGGCGATAATATACTATTTACGCGCCGTTTGTGTTTGGGTTATGAACAAAACTATAGATTTGAACGAATATGAATATTTCTGCAATGATCGCCGCCCTGGCCTCTAAGACTAAAATCGGACTCAAGTGTTACTAATGCACCGTCCCCGCTGGTTTCGACCAAATTCAGAGAAATGGAGGATTTACTTTTCCCATTTTATGAGAAATTTAGATTTCGGAAACACAAAAAAAACAACAAATTCCGCATGAGTGGAAACCGATATAGGAATCGGTGCGTAAATCATTTGACGATATGTAAGATAGTTGCATGCTAACAACAAAACGGTGTGTTGCGTAATCCAGTCGCCGTAAGCAACTATAGTTGAGTTCAAAAACCGCCGACGCGATTAAACGTGATGTACGTGTACATTTGTAATTTGTTACATGTAAACCTGACATGTGTTCATATGTAATCCGATTGGATTATTATTAATTTATATTCATTACGCATATATAATTACGTGCAGCTTACTGTATTCATTCAAAACAAAAGTTCATAAACATTTACCTACCGTGTGACACCTTGTTTCAGTCGCGTTCTCTCCGCGGTGGAGGGCCGTTAGCGGTAATTTGAACGCGGTTACGAAAAAATACCGCGGTGTACGGCGGTAACGAACACCAATAACGCGGTGACGTGCGGTAATCAACGGTAAGAATACCGTACCAGTACGGCGGGTCAACCGCCCTCCGTCGCGGTACAGAATGATAACCGCGGTATTTTGGTGGTAACACCGCGGTAAGTACCGGTTCCATAACCTCGTTAAACAGGTCGCTTACTGAGAGCATAGCTGTATGTGATTAGCTCAGTTTGACATGGCAGTAATGAGTGATTACTTATACACTGTGCCCATGCATTTTATGTTCGGAGTGACAGACTGACATATACCGGGTATTTAGTAAATTTACAACAAGAAATAATCTATAATGACTGTTTAAAGGCAGTTTTGATGTTAAAATTACATCATCTCTGAGTTTTAAGTCCACCAATAGTTGAAAAATATGGAGGAAATATTTTTTTGAGCTGCAGAAAAAAATGTTTTTGGACAAGTTTTGGGTCCTCTGGAATACCAACTCACTCCCCGATACATGCTTGGAAAAACTGGTTTGGCCCTCCCCTGTCACTCAGTTATAAAAGTTTACAGTGGAGAGTTTTTTGGAAATATAAGCAGATGATACATACATGTACATATAATACAAGGAGTTGTATTTGTTGCAGGGAAATGTTCAGATAATAAGGTCAACAAATGACATTTCCCAAGGGATAACTACTCATCAATGTGTAATTAGTATAGAAAGGGTTAACATCATACTAGCATTTGGAGCAAACATACATGTATATAGTGTCATAAGTTTGGCTTATCTTTTATCCAAAGATTCCTTGTGTCAAATATTTCCATATAAACACAGAATAACTTGTTAACATAAGTTTGTATTTTACTCTGTTTCGAATGTCCTCCTGGTAAGAATTCCTCCACTTCATATTTATTTCAGAGAACCCATGGCTGAGGAGATATATGCCTGGGCAGATGAATGAACAAAATCAATCCAGTATAGCCCACCATTGTTCTTTGAAAAATGGGGGGGGGGGGGACAATAAAATTACTGTCTTCAATTTGAACATTAATATAAATTGATAAATGGAACTTGTAGGGACTCTTATGTATAGAAAATGTGATAATATGCGTATAACACATGTTCACAAAACATAGGAGAAATATGGCAAGTAGTTTGAACAACATACCCAACACAACTAATCTCTTTTTATTGCTGTTGAACTGATCGATTTCCTGAAGATCGTAGACTCCATAATACGTCGCATCTGTTAGAAGTACATTTGTCAGGGTGAAGAAGATGGTTCCTCTCTGCAGATCACTCGTAACATCTGTGACTCGACCATAGTAAGGGGAACCTGACTCTACTGGCAGGATTTGATCGTTTACAGTTGAGCTGCTACCAACCCGGATTTTCAATATAGCAGGCTGAACATTATCAGATTTATATGCCACAGCCACTGAATTCCCACTGTAGGTTTGTGTAGTCAAGTTGATGAAACAATCAGCTGTCCTGTTACAGTATATGTCAGCTTTGCAGTCTGGAAAACATTTAAAGTTAATAATCTAATGTTGAAAGTTTTAATTTGATCTGTGATTCAGTCACATTATAGCAACCACCCAGGTGGGTGCTTATACCTTAAGCGCAGGTCAATAATTATGTCATATAATTTTTTCTATATTTTTTATACCATGAGACAAAATTCAGGTAGGGTGTACTTTTTATTTGCGAAATTCACAAGTGACTTCCGGTCGGATCACTGCGCAGAATCTAGCAGAAAGCCAGAAACAAAAATGATGAAAATTATCAAGGATTAGTTACAGCTTTTCTCATCTGATAAAATTCTTTCCTAGATTCTAGATAATCAGTTCTTAATGAGGATTAATTACAGCCTTTTCATCTGACCAAATTCATTCCATGACTTATTGCTGTGTCTATACTCGCTTGATTTCATGAAGAATTACGTTTTCTCCACATCAACACAATTCAAGTTTGAATTTCAATCGATAGTTTGGTTACTGTAAACTGTTACACTAACTTACAGACAACACTGACCAATATTCAAGAATCATTCAATCAACCCAAGAGTTCAATTTCAAGTTCATGCCCAAGAGAAAATGAGACCAAAATTTCAGTGAAATTTCACTGAAATTCAGTGAAATTACCAAATTTTGGTGTTATTTCACCATTTCAGTGAATTTCACTGAAATTTCACTGAAATTTATTTCAACTTTTCCAGTTAATTTCACTATAATTTCACTCAAATGATAAAATAGTTTTCAGTGAGATTTTGAGTACTAAATTTTCAGTAAAATATAAAATTAATTCACTAAAAAATAATAAAACAATTTTCAGTGAGATTTTGAGTACTTTTCAGTTTTAAATATAAAATTTCACTAAAAAATGATCAAATAGTTTTCAGTGAGATTTTGAGTACTTTTCAGTTTTAAATTTTACATCATTATATAGTTTTATTATTGTCTTGGTGGACAAAGGAAAAAGAATAAAATTGTGTTTTCAATTCTATCTTAAAGAAGTGTGTCTACATGGAAATATGGACCCCCAAATGTGAACAGCATGCAGTATATATTTAGTATACAGAGAATGGCTTCCAGTAAAGGGATATTATAATCATGCATATGAAATTTTTATTTATCAATGGGCCAAATTTTTCCATTATCAGTAAATTCGTGTCCATATATTATCACAATTAAAGACTATATATATCTTGTGCGGATGCAATTTTCAATTACTCAAATGAGAGGATTTGGTCAAATACAGGTAAAAATAGAGAGTGAATGTCAGCGGATATTGGTAGTGACAAATACTCGCCATTTCCTGACGTGTACGATAAAGAAACATCTGATTCAGAGCGTCCCTCATCACTAATAATAGCTGACTGTTCTAAGAAAGACACCGTGAACAGAAAATTACTCTGCGCTAACAAAGTTTGTGATGTTATATTATGTGTGAAATGTTAAAAGCCGCGATGTGTCTATTCAAATACAAAACTTCAAAGGGCATGTTTTTTTATTCGCGACGATCTCAGTCGGCTGACATAAATTGTCCGGTCATTCAAAGCGGTCCCATCATGCCGGTTTAATACGTAGCTTCTCATTGGCTCGATTCGCTTCCTTTGGTGTCGACGCTCGACATCAAGCCAATGATATTCGTTGACTCGACGGACTTCGGGATATTTTTTGCCGCGATCATTCTTTTGTTTAGAACAAAAGAGTTTCACGGTTCGCGATCTCTTTCAAAAGAAATTAGAAGTTTTAAAAGTGATTGTTATGAATTCAATTGTGAAAGAAGGCGATCGTTACGACGACGTTGGAGTTAAGAATAAATTTTCATTTGCCTGGTTCCAAAAGCCGGTCAAAATTCGTCATAAAGATGGTAAAGAAAAAGATTACATTCTCAGTGATTTTTTGAAAAAGTTGCCGTTTCTGGAAAGTGAATATGTGTTATTTGCAATAAGCTAACAAATTACGGATCATGCGGATGCAAGGCTTTGCAAGATCACTGTAGCACATACAGTTGTGCACATATATTCTTTGTGTGTGAGGACATCAAACTTTATACTTGACTCAATTTTTGGACAGTCAATAAATAATAAATATATTTACATTTCATATATCCTTATTCCATATCACTGACCAATGCGGGCCAGCATATACAAAGATCGACGTCATACAGTAAAATCGAACTGGATTTCTCAGCTCATAGGGTTGAAAATTTGACATGCAATACAGAACAGTATAGTACAAGAAATGATGGAACCATTTTACTGTTTAATAGTGTTATTTTGGTAAAATTTCAGTAAAAAATTCAGAGAAATTTTGGAGAAATTTTGACTAAATTTGTTACTGTTATTTTGGTGAAATTTCTCTGAAATTTTGGTGAAATTTCACTGAATTTTTACAATTTTTTTTACTGTTATTTCAGCGAAATTTCAGTGAAATTTCACTCAACATTTTCTCTTGGGTGAAAATTAGAAAAATAAAAGAACAAATTCTGTGTTGCGTGTAATGTACGCGGAAATTGCCTGATTGCATTTGCAATATGTTTCCTAATTCCTAGTTACCATCTTACGATGTCTGATTTTATATATACTGCGATTTAGAATTTTGCAAAGAAAATGATTGCTTCTCGGAGCAGGAAATAATCATATTGGGTGATATGAATACAAATGTGTTGAAAACAGCTAATGGTATAGTAAATGCATTATGTGGTAAAATGAATGATACATGTGATCATTTGTCACTTTACACAGCTTATAAAGGATCATACTAGGATCACTCCTCAAAGTTCTAGTGCAATTGATCTGATCTGGGTTTCAAATAAAGAAAAGATTTCTCAGAATGGTGTAATCGAGATTGACCACTTTGCGACTTTTTGTAGCCGCAAAGTGACAAAAGATAAATTATTTACACATAAAACTGTGAAAATTTGATTCACCAAAAATTACTCTTCTGAGGATTTCTCAGAGAAAGTGAAAGAGGTACATAGACTGGGATGAGATTTGTGCTCTTACTGATGTAAACTAAGCATGGGTGAAATTTAAAGATCATTTTATATCTGTTTTGGATCAGGTACATGTAGCTCCGATAAAGGAAATCAGGATTAAAAATCGTACTGAGGAATGGATGGATAGTAAGATCTTGGAGTTAATTTCACAAAGAGATTAAGCTTTGAGAGAGTTTAAAAGAGACAGATCAGATCAAAATCACTCCACTTTTAAGAAATTGAGAAACAAGGTACAATATGATATAAATGAGAGGCCGATCACGATCGGCAGATGTTTAACCATACTTTAGCGATAGCGATTAGCTATAACTTATAATTTGTCTAAGATATGATCACAGGAATCCATATATCAGTACCCAACTTGAAATCAAAAGCTCAAATAATTGGTCTTAAGAAGGAGTTAAAAGTTTTTGGGGGTGGGGGAGGAGTAGTTTTAAATCTCATATTTAAATTGTAGTTTAATTTACACCTCCCCCCATTCTCCCCATTTTTTGTTTATCAAACATGGACAGATAAGATCAGATCTGACATGTGTATTAAATAAGGAATGCTTATATTGTCAGATATATGCAAGATTAAGTGTTTCATAACAGGGGTGTATGGTTTTCGAAAATATATGTAGTTTATACAATACAAAAGTGTTATCTATATACTGTTATAGAGACATTATATGATGAGGATGCTGGTCCGTATGACCCCTAAATCAAAACAGATTACCATAGTTCATATAAAAGAAAGTAAGTAGTCCTCAATTAAATGGCTTCACACTTTACATTGTTTTACAGGAAGCTTGGACACTAAAATCCATAACCTTCAATGTTAATCATTTAAGCTCTCTGTGGCCCCTAAAATTCAATCAACCATAACAATATGAACAAAATGGAAACTACGGTTCCAAGAAATATTAACTAGAGGTGTGACTGTCCCAATGGGACTACGGATACCCCCCTGTTTTTAAAATACTAATATGTTTCACATGTCAGTAAACATTTAGTTAAAATAATAAAATAACAGTTCCCATTGCAGGTGTACAACCCTAACCCTAATCTTAAACCTATTGACGGAAAAATGTAGGAATAAAAGCTTGGACAAAAAATGTCGGACAGACGTCATAATCGCAGGTGCACAGGTTCCCATGGTACTAAATATCTGTGCCACGTTTTAAAAACATTAACCTAAAAATGTAGGAATAACAGCTCGGACAAAAGTATACATGTTGCGAAAAAAATTTCGAAAAAGGGGGATAACTCCACCATAAAAAGGTCCGACATACGTCATAATCGCAGGTGCACAGGTTCCCATGGTGGCTGATGTCTGTGCCAAGTTTCAAGGAAATTGATCAAAAAACGACCGAGAAAAACTCTGGACAAATTTGTGTCCACGGACGGATAGACGATGGACGGACGGACGGATGAGCTGACTCCAGTATACTCCCCCTAACTTCGTTGCGGGGGGGGGGGTATAACAACATCTACAATCTTGTTTTGTATACTATTATCCATTGTATTAGCAAACTGTCCTCGTGTGGATGTTTTTTGCCAATAAATCATTATCTTATCTAACCAAACCCCACAGCTTGTACCATGTTATCACTCAATTAATAACAAGATTTCATTTGGAATGACACCATCTATATGTACTCTGGATATCGGATGTTCACATGGTAATTTATTGATATCATTATATTACATGTAACTATTGCAATAAAATCTTCACATTTTCAAAGCAGGACATCACACCTATTTAATGGAAGTGTCAATGACAATTTGTTTTTATTATTATACTTCCATGGTGTAACCAAGGAAGTATATTGTTTTTCTATTGGGGTAGTTTTCCGTTTATTTGAAAATACTCAGAAACTAATTGCAGCAGGACCGCGAGATATCTAACGAATATAGGCATCTGAGGTCTACTAAAGATAATGATATCCGGATTTCGGCCAAATGTTTCAAGACAGAGTTATAGCCCTTATTCGATTATTTTTCATTATTATTATACTACAGTATTTTTCCCTGAAGAGTTACCGCCCATAAACAGGGGAACCTCTATTTTATTGTACTCTGTTGTTCTCCCGTATCATTCCAGATAACTGCATTTGGTTTTCCTAGCCGTGATGACCGTTCTCAGTTTAGTCCGAAAAAGAAAATTTAACAGGGTCGGACATATATTTTTACACTGATAGGGGGGGCAAAATTTTCTCAAAAATGATTTTTTGATCGATATTCATCTATTTAAGTATATGCATTCCCTGAACGAAAACAAACCCAAACCAAGAAGGATTTTTGAAATCCGATAAGAATTGCAAGAGTTACAGGCCCTCAAATTTTGCAGTTTGGGCCATGTGCTTGATAACACATCTCCTCCGAAGATGTCGAAGTTTGGATTTAATCTGATACTGCAATGTGTGCGGACTAAAGAGGGCACGCGGTGGGCCAAATTTGGCCAGTGTCGGTACAGTATTGTGGGTCTTGGGAGGGGTGGTCTGTGGTACCAATTTTTAATTCTTATCGGAATAAGATGAAACTGGGAATTTAACATGTACAACACCAGTGGTTACACCACCCGATCTAGAAACTGAAAGAATTTCGAGATTCCATTGAAAACTGACAAAGTTAGGGGACCTCAAATTTTGCAATTTTGGGCCCATGTGCTTGATAACACATCTCCTCCGAAGATGTCGAACTTTGAATGTCATCTGATACGCCAATGTGTGTGGGCTGAAGAGAGCACGCGGTGTGCCAAATTTTGCCAGTGTCGGTTCAGTGTTGTGGGTCAGGGGAGGGGTGGTCCGAGGTACCGAATTATATGAAACTTGGAATTTAACATCTACCATACACGCGAATAACAAATCTGAAAACAGATCGTAAATCCGTTAAAAACTGGCAGAGATTTTGAAACTCAAAGTTTGAAAATGGGCCCATATTCTTTCCAATAACCAAAATGTTCTTCTTTTCCGAATCAGATGAAATTTATAATATGCAATCTCAGTAAGTAGCATATAACAAAACTTAAAACAATTTTAAAATCCATTGGAAAATCACGGAGTTATGGTCCTTCAAAAATTGCATTTTGGGCCTGGTGTGACAATTTCCCAATCCCGTCACCCAATTTCGAGGCAGGAGTGGGGTCAATTATTAACACTTGAGATCAACACACAAATGTTAAGGACAGTACACAATCATCTTACTTCATATTTCTCCATCCCTAAACTGCGAATTGTTCAGTTCATGATTCACCCTATTATTATACTTCCATGGTGTAACCAAGGAAGTATATTGTTTTTCTATTAGGGTAGTTTTCTGTTTATTTGAAAATACTCAGAAACTAATTGCAGCAGGACCGCGAGATCTCTAACAAATATAGGCAACTGAGGTCTACTAAAGATAATGATATCCGGATTTCGGCCAAATGTTTCAAGACAGAGTTATAGCCCTTATTCGATTATTTTTCATTATTATTATTATTATTATACTACAGTAAATTTCAACGCCCAAATCTCTGAATGTATTAGTACTAGAAAAGTTAGAAAACTCAAGTTTGGTAAGTACATGTATGTTGGGGGTAACGAGTTCTATGCCTTTGGCTCACAACGGATATTGTCCGCATTTACCCCGTGGAGTTATCTCCCTTTATAATGAAAAAATGTCATTTTATAATCTCGGAAATTATAAGGAGCAGAGCATCGAAAATTGGACCGAATGTACACCTCGGTATGCCCTACTGCCCACGGGCATCAAAACGTGTGTCCGCGCTTTCCCTGAAGAGTTACCGCCCATAAACAGGGGAACCTCTATTTTATTGTACTCTGTTGTTCTCCCGTATCATTCCAGATAACTGCATTTGGTTTTCATAGCCGTGATGACCGTTCTCAGTTTAGTCCGAAAAAGAAAATTTAACAGGGTCGGACATATATTTTTACACTTTAATATGGAGAAGAAATCAATTGTTGATAGATGGATGGATAGACATCTCAACAGGCAGACGGATGGAAGCCTGACAGATAGAAGACAAATTTAATCCAATATATACCCCCCCCCCCCCCATTTCTCTTTGAATATTAGTCGTATGATTTCATCTGGATAAGTGGTGATTAATACAATAATATGAAATGGCCAAACCTGAATTTAATATGTCTGACATTTGCAGAATTAGGTCCCAAAAATGTGGATTTAATGACAATATTCTGTAAGGCAGGCTAGCATCACCAAATTCATCCTCAATCTGATTAGGCCTCAATGGTCAATAAAACCAAGGAACAGATTGAAGTCCTACAGTTGAAGTTGGTGATACACACCCATTGAGCACCTCAATTATGCATTTTATCTTCTGCAAATTAGGGGGACATTGAAACTGAACAGGTGGAAAAAAGTGACTAAATCAATGAAGTCCTACAGTTGAAGTTGGTGATACACACCCATTGAGCACCTCAATTATGCATTTTATCTTCTGCAAATTAGGGGGACATTGAAACTGAACAGGTGGAAAAAGTGACTAAATCAAACTGTCAATTTGATACTTAGGATACTTCCCAGAAGATGAGGACTAAGCAGTATTTAGGTCCCTGGTGGGTGTATTTGGTGATGCTACCATGCTGTACGGGGTAGCAACACTAAATTCACCATATGGGGACCTCACTATGTAAATGTCAGACACACTATTTCCAGACTTGAAGAAATCAAAGCCATTCACAGTATCATTGAATGTCAGTCATCACCTAACGGTGGGAGCACCAGTTTGTTGTTAAATTGCTACAGATATGTTTAGATTAGAATAATACATGTCATCTGGCCAGTTTATATAATTAATGACCTGTACCTTTACAGATATATATGCACCTGTGGCGAGAAGAGGTATTAAATTGAGAGGTGATATGGCTTGGAAGGGATGTTGGTTGATGGCAGAGTTGGGTCTGGGCATGGCAGGGTTGGGTCTGGACCATGTGGGAGGGGGTGGGTGGGGGAGGGTGAAATGTTTCCATAATAAGAGTAAAGTTTCATAACTCTGCAGATGTTATAATGGTGTCACTTTTTTCAAATTTTAAAACATGTTTTTAAAATAAATTGTCCCAGAAGATGAGGCCTAAGCAGAATAAGGTAATTGAGGGTGTATTTGGTGATGCTAGCCTGCTGTATGGGGTAGCAACACTAAATTCACCATCTGGGGACTTCATTCTGCAAATGTGTGTGAGACTTTTTGTTTCCAAAATTAAATAAACTGATTAGGCCAAATAGATCATTTTTGAACGTCCATCTGAAAGCTGTTACGTGGCTAGCCACGCAACGGAAGTTATGTGTATTAGATTATACAATATTTCAATCATAAACAATGATTTTTTAGACCTGGAAGTGGAATTGCGAACAAAATCTGCAATCTGAATTTGTTGGTTGGTGGGGGTGGCGAATAACTTTAATCTTAAAACTTGGATGTCAGATGAGTTTCTTGTTTTGCTAATTAGATTAGATGATTCTTCAATCAAAGCAATCATTTCGTAGAACTGGAAGTGGAATTGCAAACAAAAATCTGCGATCTGGAATGATTGGTGAGGTAGGGAGGTGGCGATTAACTTTAATATTAAAACTTGGATGTCAGATGAGCTTCTTATTTTGTGCATTAGATTAGGCGATCATTCAACCATAGACAATCATCTTATGGACCTGGAAGTGGAATTGCGAAAAAAAATCTGTAATCTGAATTGGTTGATTGTGATGTGAAGGGGGGGGGGGGGCAAATAACTTTGGATGTAAGATGAATTTCTTGTTTTTTGTATTAGACTCGACGATTGTATTAAATTTAAAAACAAAAATCTGCAATCTGAATTGGATGGATGGTGGGGGGGGGGGGGTAACTTTATTCTTTAAATTTGGATGTCAGATGAGCTTTTTATTTTGTGCATTAATAGATTAGACAATTCTTCAATCATAAACAATCATTTTGTAGACCTGGAAGTGGAATTGACACCTACCTCAGCCACAACCTGGACTAAGGGGAAACACACCCATCCCTGAAATAGAACAAACCCTTCTCAGCATGGGGGGGGGGGGGGCTGTGGCGAATACATGTAACTTTAATCTTAAAACTTGGATGTCAGATGAGTTTCTTGTTTTGTGCATTAGATTATACGATACTTCAATCATAAACAATGATTGTATAGACCTGGAAGTGGAATTGCGAACACAAATCTGCAATCTGAATTGGTTGGTTGGTGGGGGGTGGCGAATATCTTTAATCTTAAAACTTGGATGTCAGATGAGCTTCTTACTTTGTATATTAGATTAGACGAACCTTCAATCATAAACAATCATTTAATAGAACTGGAAGTGGAGTTGCGAAAAAAAAAAAATCTGCAATCTTAATTGGTTGGTTGTGGGATGGGAAGGGGTGTGGCGTGGCGAATAACATTATTCTTAAAAAATGGATGTTAGATAAGTTTCATGTTTTGCGCATTACATTAAATCATTCTTCAATCATAAGCAAACATTTGATAGAACTGGAAGTTGAATTGCGAACAAAAATGTGAAATCTGCTATCTGAATTGGTTGGTGGGTCGGGGTGGGGGGGTATAACTTTATTCTTTAAATTTGGATGTCGATGAGCTTTTTATTTTGTGCATTAATAGATTAGACAATTCTTCAATCATAAACAATCATTTTGTAGACCTGGAAGTGGAATTGACACCTACCTCAGCCACAACCTGGACTAAGGGGAAACACACCCATCCCTGAAATAGAACAAACCCTTCTCAGCATGGTAATGCTACATACATGTATGTACAACTACATGCCAAAAATTTTCACGGACCTAACGGTAATTGAGTCATTAATTTGACATATACGCAGTCTCAAACTTTAATGCATAGACACCTACGGCAATGATTAAATACATCTTAATATATGTGGGGAACTGAATAGTTACGCATACGGTCTCTCATAGTTCTCTTAAAATTAAATTGATTTCGATTTAAAAAATTAACAGCAACCTCTGCATCCAATCAGATTAGTACTTATGCAATGAAGGAAATGAGTTAGCACGAAAAATTGGCAACAGAAATGTCTGAGGTTTTTGGTGACTTTTTATCAGAAAAACACACATAAAGTGGGCAAATCTGCGACAATCGTAAAATGAATTGCGAAAATAATTTAAATTAAAATAGTAGACAATGATTAGCAGTCCCTGCAACAACTCAGTTGACAATCAATTTGCTTGAGAATGAGACTGCCAACTTTAATAGCTCGATTTAGAATGCGGAAATGAGCTAAACACAGTGATTATCCCTTCCCCATACTAAATATTAACTCATTCAGTGCCGAAAGGTGCTATCCATTTTCGGCGACGTATATATATGTCGCCCAGAACATTTCGTGGCGAAAAACTCAAAATTTCAATATTGGTGTACATGCTTAAAACACTGCGGATTACAAGTCACATCTTTTGAGAATTTTCATCGGGAGTGGGGCGGGTTTGGGTAGTGGTGGTGCAATGACTAAGAATTCATGTGAATATTTCTGAACAACTGTACAGAGTTACGTGTACAATAATAGCATGGTTATTGGCTATGGTGCATTTGATTTGGTTTCCTAATATGGAGACATTCGCTATATAATACGTTCTACTTATTATCTTGCGTTACTTCTCTCTCACTCGCTATTTCTTTCTTAGTATTTCTCACTGTCTATTCATCCGCAAATTTATCCTCACGCTACCGTTTACTTTCCATGTCTTCTTATCCTACTTTCTTTCATATTCGCCATATCCAGTTCTAGATGATGTTTGATCGGTTGTATTCAGTATATTGTTGTGCATTGTGTATATATTGCTATATTTACATTTATTAAAAGATGATCTCTTTTATTGGAATAGTGTTCTTAATATGCAAGGCTGGTTTTGAATTACTGTTGCTTTAAATTTATGGACTAGCTCATTATATATTTCAAATTTGGTGTCACATGCAAATGGATTTTGTTATATATTTGTTCTGTGACCTATGTCACACTTGTATGATATGTGGCACATATCACTCTCGTGTGGTCATATCACTTATATATTGTTTGTTCAACTTTCAGGTTGAAAATAAACCAATTTAGACAACCTTGGTGTGGATTTCATCCTCCGACGAAACAGGGCCGTCTGAATATAGGTGGTGAAAAATTGTGTGTTTTGTGGGCGTGACTAAAGTCTTGCAGAGTTCAAACTCTATGAGAGGTCAATGTATACAGCGTCCAGATGTGTTAATTGGAGACCAATTTTGATTGCGTAAAGGGCGATTAGTATCAAGTCGGGCATGCCCTGATCCATCGAATACTTGGTTTAACGCCAACGATATAGGAATGCTGATTTGGACAACAGGCACATTACGTCAATATATATATGTACCTTATGGGGTTAGCCAAATTACAATGATAAATTACTATATGAAACATTGTCAATAAGTTGCTCTTACATGTTTTAAGATATCAAACAGAAACTTGGTAGTGAGGGTTTTTTCTATGCGCTGAATTCAATTGAATTGTCACCGGGGTTAATCAGATGGCCCAAAATGTGTCATTGACGCCGAATATGTAGCAACGTGTACCACACTAACGGGAAACTAATATACGCCACACAGCGAAAGTACGATTGCTGTACTACTAGTAGTCCTATAGAACGGAAACAATTGATTTTCAAATTGTTTTCAGTTTTGTCATCTGCTTTTCTAGGAAATCTGTTATTGTAAACGTCATCCCATTTAGACAATTTGTTAGGTACTGTATCACTGATCACCCCCCACTCCGATCCTTGCCATATTGCTACATGTACCGTATGTTATTCCACCAGCAAAATTAATGCCTAAAATTGCACAAAATAAATTGTTTAGATAGCCCACAGGGGCCTGTAACGCGCTCCGCTGTCCGCCCCCCTTTTGCGCTGCCCATATACGCCGCTGCTATATACGCGCCTGCTTCACGCTAATGGTATAATAATACCTATTATTATACCATTAGCGTGAAGCAGGTGCGTATATAGCAGCGGCGTATATGGGCAGCGCAAAAGGGGGGCGGACAGCGGAGCGCGTTACAGGCCCCTGTGGATAGCCACAAAAAACAACAGATTTGTAATTTCACGCAATCGGTGTTAATTTGAAGTACTCATTGCCATGTCAACATGAAATTTTGGAGCTGTGATGACACTGTAGTATCTACCGGAATTGGACTATCTGTATCTGTAGATATTACAGTGCAGGAACCAATTCTGGTTGTAGACGCACTGGTCCAGGTGCTACCATGGCCGAGTAACTTTATAACCCTGTGGTGACTCCAGTACGTTCTTTAACGTGCACACACCGATCCTTGCCATATTAACATATTGCTATGTTATTCCACCAGCAAAATTAATGCCTAAAACTGCACAGAATAAATTGTTTGGATAGCCACAAAAAACAACAAATTTGTAATTTCACGCAATCGGTTTTAATTTTATATCATAAATTAGGTACTCACCTGATATAATTTGTTCTGGATATTTATCCCTAGCGCCCACTATCGCCTAGCTTAATATTTACATATAAAATGGCATTCCGAAATTTCGTTTCGGCTTGCAGTTGTAACTTTTAATTTCGTTTCGTAATTCCGTTCGCATGTACTTTGTGTTAACCCTGAATCTGCCTCTATTTCTTCTAGGCGCTTGCCACGGAAACATCGCAAGTATACTCGCTCCTGTTTTATCTTTTTCTGAGATATGTTGGAGTCAAACGCTCCCGACTCACCTGTTGACGAGGCGACTATACATCCTCGCGGTCACAGGAACGATATCTATGATCAATTGCGAAAAGAATTCTCTGATGAATTTTCAAAAATGTGAGACGAATTTTTTCGCAAAAATACTTCAGCTTCTGTGGAAGCAACGGACGTTCAGGCGCCTGGCTCAGGGCCTCAAACAACTTCCAAACGTACGAGTCGCTCGTCAGGTCGACGGAACAAGCGACTTTGTCCTGATACCCATGCTGCCGGTAGTTCTTCTTCTGAACTAGACGACCAGGACAATGTGTCACTGGCATGTAGCCAAACTATTCACAATGTGAATGACATTCATGATTCTGACGTGGAGGACATAACTTTGCCTCTCCCAGTGGCTCCTGCGGAGCAAATTTCTGTACAAAAAGGTCTTTTGGAACTGTTTGGCAAAGATGCCTTAACCAAAACACAGGATGTTCAGCAAGGTCTTTTGCTTGATCGGACACAGAATATGGTGTTACAGCAGACATGGCGGTCAGAAAAGCCCCAGCATGTCAGTGCTTTCCCGGAGGGAACTTACACCGAATTTCCAATTCATACTGACAGTGAACAGTTCTTAGCCGTTCCTTCCATGGAAGACCTTGTGAAGCGGTGCAATAAACCCATCACCAAGGATCTCAAGGGTCTCATCGGCATGCCTTATAAGCCAATTGAAATGATGGCATTCAAATGTCACTATTCTGCTCATGCCGGTATAGCCATCACATGTTATTTGCAACAAGCTTTGGCCAAAACTCTGACGGAGCTCAACAAAGAGGAACCAGATACAGACGTTCTATCTACCCTTATTCGCGATACGTTCGCCATGTCCACTCGGATTCTCGATCAATTTGGTCGCTGTGGCGTTTTCCACCATCTAATCAGACGTCAATCCACTCTCACTCACTCTGGTCTGTGGAAGGTGGATGAAGGTCGGGACCTTTTTCATATGCCTCTGTCTCGTGATGGCATTTTTGGTCCAGAGTTGGAAACTCGCTTGAAGGATCGTAAAAACGCTCGAAGGCCTTGGATGAACTTTTTCATGAGACTCATACCGGTCCCAAACCCAAAGGTGGGAAAAGGCCAGCAGCTAGTGCTAGTACCAACTCAGCTCCAGGGCCACCTCGTCCCCTGAAAAGACAATTTGTTCCCACATCTGATTTTCAAAGGCACAGATCTCCACTGGACAGTGTCGGTGGTGGTCCTTCTTCCGGTTCTACCGGAAGTTCTTTTCGTGGCTACAATACTCAGCGACAATCGAGCACAGCACCATCCACGAAATTCAAAATTCCGAAGAGTGGCAACCAGCGGGGCAGAGGCAACCGCAGTTGACTACATGATGGTGAGTACATTACCTACAATTCCTTATCCCGATGTTCTGGTGGGGGGACGTTTTCAAACTTTTGTTCCTCGCTGGCAACTAATAACTTCGACCCATGGAGTCTGGAAGTCATCAGCAACAGGTACCGATTCAATTTTGTGACACTGCCACCGTTTCGGGGCATTACCGTGACCAAGGTCAACCAAACACAGCATGCTCTGTTAGACACGGCAATTCAAAATCTTTTGGAATTAAACGCTATCGAACGTGTTCCCCCCGAATTAAATCAGGCCGGTTTTTACAGTACGCTGTTTCTGGGCCGCAAGAAAAATGGGGACTATCGTCCAGTTTTAAACCTCAAAACTTTAAACCTTTATATAAACGAGAGGCCGATCACGATCGGCAGATGTTTAACCCATACCTTGGCGACAGCGATGAGCTATTTTCATATATCCTTACCCCATCCTTTTCATGAGTAGATACTGCATGAAACCGGTACATTTTTCCTCCACTAGGCATTTTGTAACACCGTTACAAATGTTACAAGTGTTACAAAATGCATATTCTGGGCATCTTACTTCATATGATTTATGAGATACCAGAGATAATAAATGTTACAAATGATTTAAAGTGCCAGTAGAAAACCGCAGCCTATTTTTTTCTATTTGTAACATGTAGCTACACTGATACGGTAGAAATAAAATAGGCTGCGGTTTTCTACTGGGACTTTAAATCATTTGTAACTTTTGTAATACCCATCTACGAGCAGTCTCTCTGGTATCTCAGAAATAATGTAACACTTGTAACGCTTTGCAACATTTCGCTACACTGAGACGGTAGAAATAAATAGGCTGCAGTTTTCTACTGGGACTTTTAATCATTTGTAACATTTGTAACACTTGTAACACCCATCTACAAGCGGTCTCTCTGGTATCTCAGAAAATATTGTAAAACTTGTAACGCTTTGTAACATGTCGCTACGCTGAGTCGGAAGGAATAAAATATGCTGCGGTTTTCTACTGGGACTTTAAATCATTTGTAACATTTGTAACACTTGTAACACCCGTCTACGAGCGGTCTCTCTGGTATCTCAGAAATAATGTAACACTTGTAACACATTGTAACATGTCGCTACACTGAACACGGTAGAAAAAAATAGGCTGCGGTTTTCTACTGGGACTTTAAATCATTTGTAACACTTGTAACACCTGTCTACGAGCGGTCTCTTTGGTATCTCAGAAATAATGTAACACTTGTAACGCATTGTAACATGTCGCTACACTGAACACGGTAGAAAAAAATAGGCTGCGGTTTTCTACTGGGACTTTAAATCATTTGTAACACTTGTAACACTTGTAACACTGTTACAAAATGCCTAGTGGAGGAAAAATGTACCGGATTCATGCAATATATGTTCATGAGTGCAAAACTTTAAACAATTCACACCTTACTATTAATTCACAAGTGAAATCACACTTATTGGGCACCTTGCTCACATTAACACAATGTTAACAGACGTGGCTTTGATTTCAACCTATTAGTGACTCCAACACAGATACATGTATGTCTTATAGAGTTATAAGTCTAATTAAGCTCAATCCATAGTCGGAGAGAAGCACCATAGCTGTTAAATATCAAATAGTTAAGAAATTAGGTAGATAAACATCATAGCAACTCAATTTATCTATTTATTACATTGGAACATGAAACATTACATATTGTGTGGGGTTTTTTATTATCATTGCTATTTTTTTGTTCATAATATCTTGTGTCAGCTGTATATTAAAAATTCATAGCAACCTATTAATATTTCACCACTAAAAAACAATCAATACCTGATCAACTATAGAAGTGAGAGATGTACAGACCTGAATATGAAATATGATTGCTAATGATTGGATATAAATGTTAATTTTCTTGTACCCATTCGATCGATACCAAAATCTATACAGGTGAAGAATGTGTCATGATTATCACAGATGTGATTATTTATAGAATAATCATGCAAAAAATATTTAGCTATCACATTGTGTCAACAGGATTGGTGAAGGATGTTAATATATTTAAGCAAATAAACCAAATGACCCTCACTATGCAGGTTAGAGGTGTGTTATCATAAACTGTGCCAGAACTATAAACATAATCAATGGAAATATTTGAGTTGATCATTAGAAAGATATGTTTGTGAACAGTTTAAATATAATTAAAGTTAATATTATCACAACCATTCGATCGATACCAAAATCTATACAGGTGAAGAATGTGTCATGATTATCACAGATGTGATTATTTATAGAATAATCATGCAAAAAATATTTAGCTATCACATTATGTCAACAGGATTGGTGAAGGATGTTAATATATTTAAGCAAATAAACCAAATGACCCTCACTATGCAGGTTAGAGGTGTGTTATCATAAACTGTGCCAGAACTATAAACATAATCAATGGAAATATTTGAGTTATCAAATTGGATAGTAAGGGGTTAATCTTACCCAAACTAATGAACTGATAAACACAGAGTAGTCAACAAAAAGCATGTCATAGGATTTAGAAACCCATACAATAAGTCAGTCTCAAGAATCCCAGCACTGTTAATATTATCCTGTAGCCCAAATGCAATTGAGGGAATTTCAAAATAAGACATATCCTCTAATGATGAATTTTAATTGGTCATTTCTTGAAACACTGACTGAACCTGGCTCAAAGTTAAAGTGATAATTTAATATATGTCTATCAGATAATATGAGTCAATCGAATGGGTTAATTTTAATCCCAAATCCATGCAAATTAAAAGTGGATCACCATCAACATGTACATAGAATAGGAGAATGATCAAATAAAAAACATCAGAAGACCATATGATGTGTGCAGAGGGTTAATCATTTTCAATGACATCATATGATGGAACTAAGGAATGCTGTATTAATTATTTTCTAAGTTATAACAACAGTGTCTCTGTAAACAATAATGCCATGAACTGCATGGTTTCAACAGAGAACAGAACTGGAATAAAGAGTCTAACATCAATCAAAGTTTGACAGATGTTTATATTAAGTCTGCAGCCACCATTGGAACTATCAGGTCACTGTGTCCAAAGCAATAAATTATCTCCTTCCAATAACACAGGTGTGTGTTGTGTCTTGTTCCATTCAAATTTAATAGTGCATGGAAAAGATGTATGAATTATAAAGGGCCATAACTCTGTTAATATATACCGGATCATATATACTTGATCTGTATTTAGGGGTCAGAAATTCATATACCAAAATTGGTGTCGATCAGATGAAAAATGTTTGAGTCATCCTGGCTTGGATGAATTCTATTTAAAAACAAGAGTGGAAAGGGTTAACTAAACAATACCAAAATCCATACAGATGAAGAACGTGCTAAGAAAGACCTAGGTAAGAAATATGAGGCAGATCAGAAGAAAATTGTTTGATTTTGATACATCGGATAGCAATTGTGAGCAGGGTTAATTATTTTCTAAACCAATCAACCAATCGATACCAAAAACTATACAGGTGAGCCATGTGTCATCATAAACCTGCATATAAAATATGAACACAATGGGTAAAAAATACATGAGTTATGGCATCAGATAGAATATGACAAGGTATGGATGGAAAGTGTTAATCATTTCTAAACCGATCAACCGATCAATACCAAAAACTATACAGTTGAGGGGTGTGTCATCATAAACATGCACATAAAATTTGAACATGATCCGATAAAAACTACTCAAGTAATCGAATCGGATAGCAAGTGTCTACGGACAGACAGACGGCTCGACAGACGGACGGACGAACGACGGATGGTTGATCCGGACGTCGGCATTATGTGAACCATACATGGTATGGGTACACATAAAAAGGAACACTTCCAAATGGAAACTCTCGCCACAACTTTGGACATGGTTCAAAAGGGCGATTGGGCTTTTATGGCAGACATTCAAAATGCTTATTTTCACCTCGCAGTCTGGGAAGGTCACCGCAAATATCTCCGGTTTTGCGTGGGGGACACCCGTCAAATTTATCAATTCCGATCTCTCGTGCTTGGTCACACGGCGGCACCACGAGTGTACACCAAGGTGGTCCGCCAAGTTGTATAGGCCGTCTTCGAGGCCTCGGTCTCCGACTGATGGTCGATATCGACGACTGGTTATGTCTGAATCAATCCCCAGTGGAACTACTTCATCACCGATCAATAGTTTTACAAACTCTGATCAACCTGGGATTTTTAATCAACACCGAAAAATCCAATCTAGCTCCGACCCAAAATTTCACTTATTTGGGGGCAGCACTCAGCATGGATTTTGGAATGGTGAAGCCATGCATAGACCGTTTAGAAACCATCAACAAAGCTGTACAACTTCTTCTCAAGAGTTCCCAGAGTCCAGCCAGGACCTATCTCCATCTCCTGGGTCTAATTGCCTCTTGTCTAACCTTGATTCCGAATGCTCGGTTATTTATGAGGCCACTCTAACATTACCTCTTGGAGCATTTGGCGACCTTTCTGTCAAAATTTTGACCAACCAATAGCATGTTCACGGTTGCTCATTCCTCATCTACGCTGGTGGCAACAAACAGCCAACACAGCTCGGGGTCAATCAGTAATACCCGCCCAAACTTCAGACACGATCACAAGCGATGCGAGTTTGAAAGGGTGGGGGGCGCATTTCGGGAATCTGAATGCGCAAGGGACCTGGTCTTCTGAAGATTCAACCCTCCACATCAACAACCTGGAAATGAGGGCTGTTTACCTCGGTCTTCAGCATTTCTCTGCGCTAATCCGCAACCAGTGTGTTCTCCTTCGCACCGACAACACTGTCGTGCTATATTTAAACAAGCAGGGGGGACGCGTTCGCCGACCCTATCTCGTCTAGCTCAAGAGATATGGCACTACGCTCTGTCCAAGGGCATGACTATCCAGGCATTACACATAGCCGGAATTCTCAATGTACGAGCAGATATTCTGAGCCGACATTCAATCAGGGACACGGAATGGGAGTTACCGGTAGCTGCCCCGGTATTAGCCAGGGTGTTTCTTCTATGGGGTCGCCCCAACATAGACCTTTTTGCCAGTCACATGAACAAAAAACTACCGGTCTTCTGCACATGGCATCATCATTACCAGGCATACGCAACGGATGCGTTGTCTCTGGATTGGAATCAAATGTTCGCGTATGCGTTTCCGCCTATTCCGATCATGAGCAGAGTCCTGAGTCATTTTCAGAAATATCATTGCGAGATAATTCTAATAGCTCCACAATGGCCGACACAACCGTGGTATCCGATTTTTCTCGAATACCTGATCGACCTGCCGATCCGATTTCCACTGGAGACGGGGTTATTAACTCAACATCGAGGTTTTGTCCATCATCCCAATCTCCAAATGACACATCTAACTGCTTGGCATCTTTCGACTTGCGCCTCCAAATGCAAGGCTTTTCAGAAAACTCTCGAAAGTTGGTCGTTGCCTCCTGGCGACCCGGTACGCGTCGGGATTACAACTGTAAGTTCCGACGATTCCATCGCTGTTGTCAAAAATGGAAAATTAATACCTATTCAGCTACTACAACTGAATGTGCCGATTTTCTGGCTGGCTTATTTCATGAGAACTTACAATACCGCACCATTTCTGGATACAGATCCATGTTATCAACAATGTTACCACCAGTTGACAATTGCGTTATTGGGCAACATCCTCACATTATCAGAATGCTCAAGGGAATATTCAATGCCCGTCCACCTACTCGTAAATTAATTCCGGGTTGGGAACTTCCGTTGGTTTTAAAAATGCTCCAACAACCACCTTTCTAACCACTTGACAAGTCTTCTTTGCAATATCTGACTTGGAAGACTGTGTTCCTCATTGCAATCACAACTTTCAAACGTTGTGGGGACATTAAATCACTTGGTACGGGTCCCGAGGCAATGCAAATACAACAAAATGGTATTCAGTTCATACGACGGGGACTTGCTAAACAAGATCGGATTAATCATAGAAACCCGATAATTTTTGTACCTGCATTCATGGACAATGAACTATTGGATCCTCGACGGACCATTTTAGCTTATTTGCACCGAACTAAGACTTGGAGGTCACTAGCATCTGAGGACAATTCTTTGTTTTTGTCCTTTAATAGACCCCATAAGCCTGTTTCATCTCAGACAATTTCTGGGTGGATTGTTAGCACAATTAAAAAGGCTTACTCTTCTCTTTCCAGCAAACCTATTGACGAGTGTGTGAGAGGGCATTCCACACGAGCAGTCGGGCCTTCGTGGGCTCTTTATAAGGGCGTTCCTTTGTCTCAAATTCTAGAGAGTGCTGATTGGAAGGATCCATCCACTTTCATAAACTTTTATCTTCATGATGTGAGAGCATCCATCTTGGAAGATGCATGATTGTTATGACAGCAATATACCTGTGAACAGGGGGTGTAGCGGTCATACAATTATGCGTACATGTACGGCCGAATAATATGGGCACAATTTACATATGCTGTGAAGCATTATCCGAGCTGCAAAGCAGTAAGTGGGAGAGAACACAAGAGTGGGAGAGAACACAAGAGGAGGGAGTTCGGGGGCCTGCCCTGAGGAAATCTTTTAATATTGCATTGAAAATGACGCGTTTCCTGATATATATACATGCATATACATGTAGAAGAGGTTACAAAAATGGAAATAAGTAATATTTACTGTAATAATGAGTTAGATCAACTAAATCCTGACATCGGTGGTATTTCTAGTAGATTATATTCATGAGTGAGTGACAATCACATAATTACATTCGCCGATGCAGCCATGTCACTGCAGGAAGTTGGTGAGGGGAGTGTGGTGAGGGGAGTGTGGAGTGCTAGCTGGTTGAACAAAAATTCTATAGCCTATACCTGATTGACTGAATTTGGCACATGATAGTAACATGCCTACGGTTGGCGATACATGTATCGTAACAACTAAATTTACCAAAATCCATACGTCAATACCACGTACACATTTGGCCCATGCACTTTCCTGGCAGTGCTTAGCCATGGAGCATAACTTAGGAATAGGCCCTTACGTGAAAATTTTGAATTCTTCTAAATTTATCACTGTATTGAATCTTCTTTAAGTTTCTCAATAACTGCCACCAATCCTAAGTTATGATAAAGAACATCTCTACCATTTTTTTCAGGCAAAAAACTGATGGATTTTACCAATTTTTTGTGCATTGTGGAATTTTAACCAATTGACAATATATAGGTTACTTATTACTTCATTTGTATTTGAATATGGAAACATTACTGACAATCATTAAGGTATACACATATACTTTCCCATACTATTTCACCCCAAATATTTACCCAGGATTTACTTCCCATTGGTTTGTCCCATCAGTCACGTTTTGTGTTCATAATGTTGTGGTACACACGAACAATTGAGATACTAATACTAACTTTTGTTTTCCTACTATACATTCACAATGGAACATTAATATAAGAAATTATGTTATCCAATACAAATACATTCAATTGTTTTAAATGTAGCCATGTAAATTATGTCCCATCAGTCACAAAACATTCTCAAATATCTGAGTTTATGGACACATACACACAACATTGAAATGCCACAATATATGATGTTACAAAAAGATTTTAGTGTTTAATATCTTGATTTCTTTGAATGCTGATGTACTAATTATTTTCACATACTAATTTCAACTTTTTGTCATAATATCGATATGTATTACCGGTATATGGACACCATCTTGTCTGGAGTCTCTGCGGCAGGGAATATATACAACGGGAAGGTTCACTTCCTATTGGCTCAACGTAATGCATGACGTCGCCAGCATCCGCCATTCTGGTAGGATAGAAGAGCGAATGGCGTCATTGGGTACCGCAGCGCTATTCGCCTTGTGTGTAAACAAAATCGAAATAGTAGGCCTATAAAAGAATAAACAATCAAACAAAAGGCAACATTTGTGACTATATATCATACTTTAATCCACCAACATGAAAAAAATATATTTTAAAGCAAATGAGTATTTATTTCAACCAAATTACGATGTCTTTCTTGCCAATTTTCGTTTGTTATTCAATGTCGAAATTTTGGCTGAGATCATTCAATTCATAACTGTGATGATGCCTATTTTAAATTAAAATGCCGGCGTACCAAATTTTGAAACATAAACTTAAAATAAAATTCATTTGGAAACATTACAGAATAACTCCATGCTTGTTGGCTCTGGCGGCTATGAAGAGTCAAAAGTGTCAAAATCAAAGTGTGGGTGGACCGTGGAGCCCTGTGAGATTTTACACAATTCTGAGGCTTCTCAAGTCAATAACATCTATGCTAGTTCAAGTAGTTTTGCTATGTGGTAATGTACATTCATTGGGCTGCACTAGCCACACCCTTACTCCCTTAGTCATTGCTACATTAATAATTTAATATTTGGAATCAAATACTTAGTCATTTCAAGCATTACCCATTAAAACAAGAATTCTGATAATATCAAATATTTAATTATGTACTAGGTTTATAGATTTATAAATAGGCTACATGTGATTTTTTTTTTGTTCTGAAGAAAGATTAATTAATTAGTGAGTGTTCAAACATTTAAGGCTATATATAAATGTATTTTACTCATGTTGAGCCTTGCTTAGTCCTAGTCCAAGTCTTCTCGTACTAAAACCGGCTAAGATATTGGGATGGAGGTGCCGGTCTTTAGTCCGAGTTCCAGGCCCATGGTCTCCTTTGACACGAGTTAATCGTTAGTGACCCGCTCAAATAAAACCACAATTATATGAAATAAAATATCACAATTGCTACAATAAACGGATAGTTTCCGCAGAAGACATGCTATTTGATCTGAAACCCACATCGGTTGTGAATTGAAAGCGGTAATTTAATGTGAAAAGAAACTTTTGCCGCAGTGTTTACATATTTTTTAAAGTATGCGAACTCAGTTGACCTTGCGAACTGCGTTCGGCATTTTCCGGTGAAAATATTCCGTAGATTTTCAATCAACCACGCACGATGAATTCTCCATTGTAATCGTAATTATACGTGACAATAAATAAATTATTACATAGATTAAATACATATTGAAGATATAAATGTAATACATTAAATAAATTACGGGAATTATAACCATCTCACAGTTTAAAACAGTGTAAACACAATGACCATTAGAATATCATGGGGGCCGCCATTTTGTTTGTATCGAAATTCGTCTCGGCCAAAACAAACACCGGACAATGCCGAAGTTCTTCGGAACCTGAGTTCGGCTTTCAGTTAAGTAAACAAACAGAAAAAACAGCGATGTTGGTGACAATCAACCGGAATATTCTATGCGTAATTTAACATGAAAGTTAGATTATTATACACCATTATGACCATGATATGTCTCTCTTTCCGATGTATATAGCATCATGTATTGATTCATTAGGTAAATCGAGTAAAATACACCACAGATTCCCGCCACAGATCGTGGGCGTAACTCGTGTGATAGGATTGGTATGCAAGCGGGCTGGGACTAAACGCCAGCAAATCGCCATCCCAATATCTTAGCTGGTTTTAGTACGAGAAGACTGGGACTAGCTTAGTCCTTGCGTTCATGGTATATGAGAACTCAGAGAATGATAATTTGGGAAATTTAGGCTACATATGCTTCTTTTTTATTTTAATATTTAACAAAGATTGAAATTTTCACACACATCAACGCAATATATTTTTATAACTGCATCAAAATTTCCCAAATAAACTCATCATATTTAATTTTAATGATATACATGACCCAGAGATGCTATAATTTATAAATTCTTGAATAAATACTGGGTATTGTAAGTTATGTTTGCCAATATATTACATAGCAGTAGGCATGTAGTGTAGCCATGAATATAAGAAAATAATGTCATCGGTTATTTTTGGAAAACATAGAGGATGATTGTATCTCCATGGCACCTCATAATGATTGACACCATAAGGTAAATTAATCATGATCGATTGCGTGACACATGTCTATCACATTGTAAGTACCGGTACCACACCATTTGCTGAAAATGGCACAATATTATATAGTGCTGTATGCTAATAACAGAACGTTAAAATTATTGTTTCCCCATACCATAGACTATATTTAAGAGTAGGCGGGTAGGCCTATATATTATACGTGCGATTTTACTTAACTTATACTTGCAGGTAGGTTTAAATATTTAAACTGTTATTTTGATATTGAAAATCTATAGATATCACACAAATAATTAAATATATAGGCCTACATCTGCCGCCATTCACTATACATAGTCTATCCAACAGACAATTTAAGTACGGTACTATAAGGACAAAATATGGATATGAAATGTAAATGAAATATTTGCTACTACCTGGTAAGTCTTACCGGTAGGGTTTTTTTGTATGTGGGTAGCAGGGTAGGTATAGGACCACTGGACCAGGGAAGTTTATGATATCATGGCCCAAAGATTTGATATTTGGTGGATGTTTTGAAATATCAAGTATTTCAGATTGATAAAATGGCACTGCAAACATAATGAAATGTAGTGTATAAAGTGTAACATACTATTTATTTGTAATACAGTATACTGGTAGCATGTATATATGTGTCCCACCAACCCCTGTAATTGATGTAAACTCATCATATATTGATGGTACATACATATAGTGTATGCGAGATTAGTGAAATATATCATGTATGCAGGACTCAATATAAATGGCATTAACTTGTACTCAGACTCCATAATTATTCCCATATCAACTGGTATGCCAGTTTCATAATAAAAGTGGCATCTGGAATGTAAGCCCTACTGAATGGTGCCCTTGGTGGAGCTTTTAAAACATGTTTAAATTGTGGTTATATTCTAAGCAATTAATTTAAATGACCAAGGTTGTGAACTTTGATCCCATAATAGATCTAAAATTTTTTTCCATAATAGATCTCAATTTTTTTTTAATTAGAGACATGACTCAGGTAATGTTATGGACATAGTCATTAGTCAAATTATGAAAGACAGTCGTATTTGACACAGAAATCCCACCCAGTAAGTTTGTTTTCTAGTACTCACTGTACTGGTACTGGTAGACATACAAGTTAAATGAATTTTCAATTCGATCCATTCGAATATATCATATATGGATATGGATTACCACTTTAGTTCCTCTACTTCAGCGATATGTTGATCCCACAAATATCCTGGATGCCACTTTGATTTGTAAATCATTTTCAAACTCCCACACTTTTAACTTATTAGTAAAAGTAAACAAGGAAGTAACGATGCGATGACGTACGTTCCTACCAGGGTATCCTACCAGAATGGCGTCATGACAACTTCCGGTGATTACCACAAATGCGCGGAGTGAACCTTCCCGTTGTATATATTCCCTGCTCTGCGGCCACTTATTTTTCTTGCTAATAATAATAAAAACAATAGGTGGCATCAGAGATGCGGTGTCTCGTTTTCGGTGGCTTACCGCCGGTGTCTACCACCAATTGGTGTGCATCAGTATCAGTAGACTAATTAATAGGTAAAATCGAAAAATGACTAATTAAGGGCCATAACTCCATCAAATTTTATCGGTCCAGGCTGGTTTTCGAACTCGTCCGAAATATTTTTGGCAAGTATGTCTATTCCAAATTTTAAACAAATCGGAGGACGTTTGTTGAAGTTATCGCGCTAACGAGCTGAAAATTCATGAAAAATGACTAATTAAGGGCCATAACTCTATCAAATTTTATCGGACCAGGCCGGTTTTCGAACTCATCCGAGATATTCTTGGGAGACACCTATATACCAAATTTCAATCAAATCGGATAATGTTTGTTGAAGTTAAGGCGCTAACGAGCTGAAAATTTGTGAAAAATGACTAATTAAGGGCCATAACTCTATCAAATTTTATCGGACCAGACCGGTTTTCGAACTCATCCGAGATATTTTTGGGAGACACCTATATACCAAATTTCAATAAAATTGGATGTTTGTTGAAGTTATTGCGCTAACGAGCTGAACATTTATGAAAAATGACTAATTAAGGGCCATAACTCTATCAAATTTTATCGGACCAGGCCGGTTTTCGAACTCATCCGAGATATTCTTGGGAGACACCTATATTCCAAATTTCAATCGAATCAGATAACGTTTGTTGAAGCTGTTGCGCTAACGAGCCTAAAATCAGTAAAAAATGGCAAAGGGCCATAACTCTGTAATAAATGTGCGGACAAACCCAATTTTTTGTCTGCAGCTTACGTGCATGGATATGTACTCACACACCAAATTTTTTTTCTAATCCGTCAATAAACGGTTGAGTTATAAGCAAAACACGTCGCCAGCCCGCCCGTCCGCCCGCCGTCCCCGATAAAACTATAAGTAGAGTTTTGGAAAAAAACTCGACTAACAACAAGAGGTTGCACCACGGGTGCTGGGATAGCCACATGGTGGAACTTGAAGTATAGGCAGGTCAGAAACCAAATTATGAAAAATGAAAGTGTCAATGACACTGTAGCTCAACTTAGGTAGGGGAATAATTTAATGGTTGACAGTAAATGAAGGAATAGGAAAGGTGCTAATTGAAATGTCTAATCTGCGCCAAAGGATTTAGTGATGCAAAGAGTAAAATACAAGATGGCTGCTGGCAAATTTTATGAAGATCTGACCAAAGCTACGACCTACATGTATGTACAAACTTCATGATGATCGGACGAACAGTACTACCTGTTGACTGCGCCAATGGATTGAATTTTGAAATCCAAAATGGCCCGCGCGAAAGGATTTAGTCATACAAAGAGTTACTGTTATCATCCATGACAAATTTCATGACCATCTGCACCAAGGTTACGACCTGTAGCCCGCACCAAAGGATTTAGTCATGCAAAGAGTAAAATCCAAGATGGCTGCTGGCAGCCATGTTTTTTGGCCGAACGACTCCAAAATCACTTGTTCCCATCTACATGTCATTATTAACATCAATGACAAATTTAATGATGATCAGACAAACAGTACGACCTGTAGCCCGCGCCAATTGATTGAATCTTGAAATCCAAGATGGCTGCCAGCGGCCATATTTTTTGGCCAAATGACCCCAAAATGACTCATTCCCATCTACATGTCAATGTCAACATTCATGACAAATTTCATAAAGATTAGACCAAGGTACGACCTGTAGCCCGCGCCAAAGGATTTAGTCATGCAAAGAGTAAAATCCAAGATGGCTGCTGGCGGCCATGTTTTTCGGCTGAACGACCCCAAAATGACTCGTTCCCATCTACATGTCATTGTTAACATCCATGAAAATTTCATTATCTTCCGATCAAAGCTACGACCTGTAGCCCGCGCCAAAGGATTTAGTCATGCAAAGAGTAAAATCGAAGATGGCTGCTGGCGGCCATGTTTTTTGGCCGAACGACCCCAAAATGACTCGTTCCCATGTACATGTCAATGTCAACATTCATGACAAATTTCATAAAGATTAGACAAACAGTACGACATGTAGCCCACGCCAATGGATTGAATGTTGAAATCCAAGATGGCTGCCAGCGGCCATGTTTTCTGGCCGAATGACCCCAAAATGACTCGTTTCCATCTACATGTCAATGTCAACATTCATGACAAATTTCATAAAGATCAGACCAAAGGTACGACCTGTAGCCCGCGCCAAACAAATTGTTGACGGACACAAGCACACACGGACCACGGACGCCAAACCATGGCAATAGCTCAAACTTACAAAAGTAAGTTGAGGTAAAAAGTGAGGAACAAACAAATTACTGGACAAGTCTAATGAATGACAGATGGAAATCCAACATTTTCAGATAAAGAAAGAGGGATAACTCTTGAATGGAAAACGTGAACACAGTCAATGAACCCTCTTTTGAAATCCCTAATGATGCCAAACCTCAAACAAATTTTATTGAGATCCGATAAACCATGGTTGAGATATATGAGCGGACGGACACATGGACAGACGCATATAATCCAGTATACCCCCCATCTTTTGGATTGGGGGTATAATTAGAGAAGACATTAAGGAAGAAAATTAGTCGGGAGAAGTTAAGTCCTGGGGGGGGTGCAGAATTTTACCAATATCTCATGGACTAATAAGGAAGAGTAAATGAGAAACAAGTTTCTCCACAGGGAAACACCAGTAATCAACTATTCCTTCGCCGATAGTTGTACGTATTTCGTTCATGACCAAATGTGGTTTGTGCAAAAGTGTGGGGAAACCTTGCCCTTTTATAGCCTGTTTGGGGCTCAGCTTCGATCTGATTGGTTGTTGTTAGCCTGATAGATGTCCGACTGTGGTTGGGGTTAAGTTTACTGTTTGTGTTCTCATATGGGGTTCTTGTTGGGGTTCTCGTACGGTTTACTTGGGGTTCCCATGTTGGGTTCTCTTGTGTCATGGAGTTGCCATATGAGGTTCCTATGTGTGGTTCTCTGTGAGATCTATGGGTTAGGGTTCTCATAATTAATTGGGTTGCATTGTGGGGGTCCTTATGTAGAGGTTCTCTTCTGAATTCAGGTGGTCTTTTGTGATTTCCATGGGGTTCTCCAGTGGTGTTCTCGTATGAAAAGAGGTTGTCGTGTCATGTTCTCATGTGAGACTTATAGAGTTGGGGTTCTCGCGTGTGATGTCCCCTTTAGAGGTAAGATTATCTGGTGGGGTTCTCATGTGAGGTTTTCAAGTTGTGGTTCCCACTGTGAAATGAGGTTGCCCTGTGGGGTTCTTGTGTGGGATTGGACGGTTGGTATTCTCATAGGGGTATACATTATCAGTTTTGGTCTCTGTGAGATTTGTGGATTGGGGATCTCATAGGAGATTGTGTTGCCATATATGGGGTTCTCATGTGGAGATTCTCTTGCGAGGTGAGGTTGTCTTGTGGTTCCCATGTGGGACTCGCCAGTCTTGGGATTCTCATATGAGATGGGATGGGGTTCCTATTGAGTGGGGTTCTTATGTGAGATTTGTCCTTGTCCTTGTCCTATATATCCAATCACATCCAGCCATCACAACAAGTATTGATTTGCTTGTATACTTCCATAAAAATTATTTTTTCACCTCAGAGATGAAATACTAGTACATGTAGAATAAAGCGCTCTTCCACAAACATATATAAAATTTAGATTTCAGTGGTGTCCCATCAGTCACAAAAGTACTGTCCCATCAGTCACGTGGATTTCTTCATAGCATTTCAGTTTCAGAATGAATGCACCACCAAGACTTGATTTTTCTGTTAGAAAAATATTATGATGTTTCATTTACAATGATGATATTACTGAAATCCAATGTTTTGGATAATACCATCAGTTTGCGTAGAGGTACCCAAAAACCTTGTCCAAAATATGTCCCATCATTCACGCAGAAAAAATTTGACATATATGGCTACAGGATAGTCATTTTAATGAAAGTGTCAATGACACTGTAGCTCAACTTAGGTAGGGGAATAATTTAATGGTTGACAGTAAATGGAGGAATAGGAAAGGTGCTAATTGAAATGTCTAACATGCGCCAAAGGATTTAGTGATGCAAAGAGTAAAATACAAGATGGCTGCTGGTGGCCATTTTTTTTGGCCAATTGACCCCAAAAGAACTCGTTCCCATCTACGTATAATTGTTAACATCCATGACAAATTTTATGAAGATCTGACCAAAGCTACGACATACAAATTTCATGATGATCAGACGAACAGTACGACCTGTAGACCGCGCCAATGGATTGAATTTTGAAATCCAAGATGGCCGCTGGCAGCCATGTTTTTTGGCCGAATGACCCCACAATGATTCGTTCCCATCTACATGTCAATGTCAATATTCATGACAAATTTAATAAATATCAGACCAAAGGTATGACCTGTAGCCCACGCCAAAGGATTTAGTCATGCAAAAAGATAAATGCTGGTGGCAATGTTTTTTGACCGAATGACCCCAAAACGACTCGTTCCCATCTACATGTCATTGTTATAATTAATGACAAATTTCATGACCATTTGACCAAAGCTACGACCTGTAGCCCGCACCAAAGGATTTAGTCATGCAAAGAGTAAAATCCAAGATGGCTGCTGGTGGCCATGTTTTTTGACCAAATGACCCCAAAACGACTCGATCCCATCTACATGTCATTGTTATCATTCATGACAAATTTCATGATGATCAGACGAACAGTACGACCTGTAGCCCGCGCCAATGGATTGAATTTTGAAATCCAAGATGGCCGCCAGCAGCCATGTTTTTTGGCCGAATGACCCGACAATGATTCGTTCCCATCTACATGTCAATGTCAACGTTCATGACAAATTTTATAAAGATTAGACCAAAGGCAACCTATAGCCCGCGCCAAAGGATTTAGTCATGCAAAGAGTAAAATCCAAGATGGCTGCTGGCGGCCATGTTTTTTGGCCGAACGACTCCAAAATCACTCGTTCCCATCTACATGTCAGTGTTAACATCCATGACAAATTTCATAAACTTCCGACCAACACAACGACCTGTAGCCCGCGCCAAAGGATTTAGTCATGCAAAGAGTAAAATCCAAGATGGCTGCTGGCAGCCATGTTTTTTGGCCGAACGACCCCAAAATCACTCGTTCCCATCTACATGTCATTATTAACATCAATGACAAATTTCATGATGATCAGACGAACAGTACGACCTGTAGCCCGCGCCAATGGATTGAATCTTGAAATCCAAGATGGCTGCCAGCGGCCATGTTTTTTGGCCGAATGACCCCAAAATCACTCGTTCCCATCTACATGTCAATGTCAACATTCATGACAAATTTCATAAAGATCAGACCAAAGGTACGACCTGTAGCCCGCGCCAAAGGATTTAGTCATGCAAAGAGTAAAATACAAGATGGCTGCTGGCGGCCATGTTTTTTGGCCGAACGACACCAAAATCACTCGTTCCCATCTACATGTCATTATTAACATCAATGACAAATTTCATGATGATCAGGCGAACAGTACGATCTGTAGCCCGCGCCAATGGATTGAATCTTGAAATCCAAGATGGCTGCCAGCGGCCATGTTTTTAGGCCGAATGACCCCAAAATGACTCGTTCCCATCTACATGTCAATGTCAACATTCATGACAAATTTCATAAAGATCAGACCAAAGGTACGACCTGTAGCCCGGGCCAAAGGATTTAGTCATGCAAAGAGTAAAATCCAAGATGGCTGCTGGCGGCCATGTTTTTCGGCCGAACAACTCCAAAATCACTCGTTCCCATCTACATGTCATTGTTAACATCCATGACAAATTTCATGATGTTCCGATCAAAGCTACGACCTGTAGCCCGCGCCAAAGGATTTAGTCATGCAAAGAGTAAAATCCAAGATGGCTGCTGGCGGCCATGTTTATTGGCCGAACAACCCCAAAATGACTCGTTCCCATCTACATGTCAATATTAACATCCATGACAAATTTCATGATGATCAGACGAACAGTACGACCTGTAGCCCGCGCCAATGGATTGAATCTTGAAATCCAAGATGGCTGCCAGCGGCCATGTTTTTTGGCAGAATGACCCCAAAATGACTCGTTCCCATCTACATGTCAATGTCAACATTCATGACAAATTTCATAAAGATCAGACCAAAGGTACGACCTGTAGCCCGGGCCAAAGGATTTAGTCATGCAAAGAGTAAAATCCAAGATGGCTGCTGGCGGCCATGTTTTTCGGCCGAACGACCCCAAAATCACTCGTTCCCATCTACATGTCATTGTTAACATCCATGACCAATTTCATGATGTTCCGATCGAAGCTACGACCTGTAGCCCGCGCCAAAGGATTTAGTCATGCAAAGAGTAAAATCCAAGATGGCTGCTGGTGGCCATGTTTATTGGCCGAACAACCCCAAAATGACTCGTTCCCATCTACATGTCAATATTAACATCCATGACAAATTTCATGATGATCAGACGAACAGTACGACCTGTAGCCCGCGCCAATGGATTGAATTTTGAAATCTAAGATGGCCACCAGCGGCCATGTTTTTTGGCGAATGACCCCACATTGATTCGTTCCCATCTACATGTCAATGTCAACATTCATGACAAATTTCATAAAGATTAGACCAAAGGTACAACCTGTAGCCCGCGCCAAAGGATTTAGTCATGCAAAGAGTAAAATCCAAGATGGCTGCTGGCGGCCATGTTTTTTGGCCGAACAACTCCAAAATCACTCGTTCCCATCTACATGACAGTGTTAACATCCATGACAAATTTCATAAACTTCCGACCAAAACAACGACCTGTAGCCCACGCCAAAGATTTAGTCATGCAAAGAGTAAAATCCAAGATGGCTGCTGGCAGCCATGTTTTTTGGCCGAACGACCCCAAAATCACTCGTTCCCATCTACATGTCATTATTAACATCAATGACAAATTTCATGATGATCAGATGAACAGTACGACCTGTAGGCCGCGCCAATGGATTGAATCTTGAAATCCAAGATGGCTGCCAGCGGCCATGTTTTTTGGCCGAATGACCCAAAAATGACTCGTTCCCATCTACATGTCAATGTCAACATTCATGACAAATTTCATGAAGATCAGACCAAAGGTACAACCTGTAGCCCGCGCCAAAGAAAATTGTTGACGGACACACGGACACACGGACACACGGACGACGGACGCCAAACCATGGCAATAGCTCAAACTTACAAGTAAGTTGAGCTAAAAATGGTACCTAATATTGTTAAGAGACTTGATTCCCCTTCTTTTGAGCATAATTTAGTTATCTTTAATCTATTTGGATGGGCATGATCAGTTATAGAAAAAACTAAATTTATGGTTTGTCCCATCAGTCACGCATGGAATTCACTGTCCTATCTGTATCTGTAGATATTACAGTGCAGGAACCAATTCTGGTTGTAGACGCACTGGGGCCATTCTCCGAAAAATGGTCAAAATTCAACAAAAACGTGTCCAGGTGTTGAAATGGGGTTTTAAAAAGATTGTTTTACCTCCCAATGACTTTGTTTGACAGTCACAGCATCAGACAATACAAAATAAAACAATCTCAGCTCAATCCATAGGTCGATCGCATAATAATAGATGCTAAATTGGTACGAAAATACCATTTTCTGCTTGTTCTTGATGTAGGATTTATTTGAAAGTTGTACAGAACTTACTGAAGTTTTCGATTGCAGTCGATCAGGTTGTGGTTAAATTTACCCTCATATCCTCCAAATGGAAATACCATAGCAGAGAATGTGTTGAATAATAAGTTGTTTTCTTGTGGCATCGATATGCCAGTGTCCATTGGTACACCACAAGATACGTTACCACGAAAAGAGTGGTCGAAATCAAGTAGATATTTGCACTGCAAAAACTGAACACACCACAATGATATCCGCACACTGTCATTGTTCACTTTGATATACAGTAAAGAATGTAGTTCAGACAGTGCACAATATGACAGTCACACATATGCCCATGAAGACTAGTGTTACGATTGCAAGATGCAAGATACGTTACCTATGTTCAGCATCTCTCCACGTGCAAGCGGCCATATCTTGAATATTTGTAACTTTCAGTGCATCGGTGTGATTGTCCTGAATAATTATACCCGATAATTAACAATTGAGTGTCCTGCCTAGTCGCCATATTGCCAAAAATGAATTACGACAGCAAGATACATTACAACAAGATACATTACCGTCATTTTCCGATTTTGGCTGAATGTCCACAAAACAGCCATCGGCAGTTTCTGTGACTACGTTTGGACGCTGGTCGCAGTTACCCAGAGTCAAACCATACATGTATATATCAGCTGATATTTATTAACAGAAGATAATTTTATATTTAATGTTAGTCCGGCCATGCATTAATTGGCTTTGCTCTTAGAAAAACCAGCAAATAAAACTTTTACGAAAGCCAATCACAATTTGCAAAGTATTTGATTTCACAAATCCACTCTTCCCGACGTGCATGAAATGAAAATAAAAACCAAACAAACAGGAATCAATATCAAACTTGTTATAGGAAGAGCTGAGACAGACCATCTTTAAACAAAATCAGGTACATGTATCTAAATTGAATAAAGATACCAGTATATAGGTACTCAATTCAATTCAATCTGGACAAAACTTGGGGAATAACGGTATAGGCCCTGTAATAATTGCATGGTACCGTACCGGTAACCGTAAAATATAATACTCTTGGGCTCCAAATAAACATGCATGCACGTTTATTATTTTCTTGGGTAATTTCCCCCCTGCACAGTGCTTATTTGGGTCTGCACGTTTATAAATTTTGAGGCTATAAAAATTGAAAGCAGCACAAACTCTAGATTTCTATATGACTCTGATATCAAAATGGTGGGCTTACGGGTATAACTTTATGCATATACATGTATATGACATACATGTGAACATTTAAATATTGAATAAACCACATGACACATAATATGTTGATTCCTATACTTGATAGTTATTCCTATATTTTAAAAATACTTTGTTTAACCACTGTTAATATGTTGATGTTTTGCTCAGAGTTCCCCCTGCACTATTATTTGGGTCTGCACGTTTATTAACTTTCAATGGAATTCCCCCCCTGCACTATTATTTGGGCCTGCACTTTTATTTGGAGCCGAAGAGTACATATGTTCACTTCAGTGTAATTGTAGGCTACATACGTTACCATGCAAGTTAATTGAACATTTTAACTTATTAAGGCATGCAGCTGACATGTTGAACGACAAACATCAATATAAACCAAATACGAGTTTTAGTTGGGTTGACATATTAGTCGGAACATTGAACTTTGAGTTGACCCGATCTGCTACATGTATAACTTGCTGCAAGATACGTTACCTTCCATGCATGTCTATATGTTGATAATATATGAGTGAAGCATTATGAATCATGCCAAGACAATTTTGAATTTAAGAATAGAAATAGTGTGGCCAACTACACGAAGATTCGCTTGTTGAATGCGTTTGTTGTATTCAGATTATTCACTTGAAGATAGCGGATTATTCAGGATATAACCTCTACTGAAACCTTATGTGGCTCCTAATGGAGGTTTCCATGCTATATACTGGCTAAATTCCATGATTTTTGGATTACTGTATCTATCAAATATGTGTTAATGACAGGCCAGTTACCGAAAAAACTTATGAGTGGACTGTCAGATAGTTCAGTTTTTCCGATATATGCACGAGACTAATAATATAGTTCGTTGGTAACGTATCTTGTTTCTCATTAACGTGTAATTTATATTCATGCAATTCAAGTATCCAGTTCGCATATAAATATGACCAAACAAACAGAAGAAACTTTTGAATTATTTCAAATCAAATGTTACTGTTAGCACAGCTAATTAAAACACAGGACAAGATCAAGTTATGCCTGGTGTTGATTCTGTCGAACATGAACAAATGCTATCCGAAACGGCCAATACTGGCGATAAAGCTAAGAGTACGGCCACTGAGACTGAATCCATCAGACCCTTGTCTACTAGTAGTGAACATGAAAATACTAGTAGTAGTAGGCCTACCGCAAACCAAAGTCATATTTATGAGGTTGGCATCGTTCATGTTTTCAAAATGATTGTCTCATCATTGTCATGCATATCATTGCGATGACCAGTGTACTGTCGCTTAAAAGTAAGTCTCTCATCATACACGCGAATTGACAAAGTGAATGGATGTCGGTTAAAAGCGCTCTAGATTGCACAGGATCGCTCCATTTCAATCCAAGACTGAATTTTTTTTTTCTCATTTTGTTAGGGGGGACACCCCCCTTCCAAACCATCCCCCCATCTCGCCGCTATGCGGCTCGATGTCAATGTACCCAATATTTATATTGCCGTACCAATAATTTATTGGCTGCTACGCCCCTGTACTGCACCTATGAAACACATACCTGGACAAGTACGTGTTGTATAACTTGTAATGGGGGCTGGAAGTCGGCATTTTGCATTCAGATCTTTATTATTCAGTGATCTCGAATGAGACTTTTCAGCCTGACAAACATGATATCTGACCGAGTTCTGATTTTTTGTCAGAATACCCTGACCAGGTTGCGATCCCTGGTCGCCAGCATGAGAGACCAGTACGGTACCTCTCGGAGCAGCTACTGTTATGCCCTAAGTAAATGGCCCATCTAACTGAAGTGGCACCCCAGTTTAACTGCGTTCCGTTTTAACCTAACCGCGGTTATAAGATGCGTTTAAAACGCAAGAGAACCGAATAAATTGTGCGGTTAAAATGGATACGTCGTGGTTAAACCGGTATATGTCGCTCTTAATGGAACAGATACCATATGGCGTATATGGCGTGTCATGTTTTAGTTGCCATGCTCGTTAGACAAGTTAGCACACATAACATGGCAGTGTCCCTTTCAATATCAATATTTTTTGTTGTGGATCTTCTATTTATTTTGGATAAATAGAACAGACATTCATATACCAATATTTTATGTTTTGGGTAAACGGAAGATTGTGATGATGTATGGTGTGAAAAAATAAAAGTGTTTTTGTGTGTTTTATTTATTTTTGGATTTCTTTTTATTATAATGTTGTATACTTTATAGTAGCCTTTTGGTGAAAATAACAGTTGGGCTAACCCCGACGGGTAATCAGAATTCTTACGGCCCATTTTCAACTTTAACCATCGATAAAATAAATATTTATATAATAAATATAATTATTCGACAATTTAGCTGACAAGTGCCGCTCACTTTCAATGTAAGGAAACGCGTTTAAAATGGAACAACCGCAAAACGGAAAAAACGCATTCAAACGGATCAAATGGCCACTGAATTTCAAACGGATTCGAGTGGATAATTATATAAAAATATAAAGTGGGGATTAGAGTCCCACACATGCATCATAAATGTAAAGTGAGGGAAAGAAAAATGCGTTTAAACCGAACAACCGCACTCTTCAAATGTCTGTCATTATTCGGATATCGGAAACCGATATTTAAGTTTTCCGATCTTGCATTCGTTGCTATATAATCATAATTAACTACAAACATGACACGCCAGCTAAATTCAGCACTCTACTTTGCTTCAAACATAAGCATGTATTTTTTCTCAAGCCGAACAACGGACGTACATTTGTATACTAGAGCATATACGTCAAAATTATACAGTTTTCAACAAGTCGGGATTAAAACATAAAATATATCGTGTTGAGTACCGATGGTGATAACAAAAACATACAATCAACTCCTGGTCGATTATGAAGTTACCACTTTGCCGTGATTGCTAAAACACAAAACGATAACATACACTGGTAGATGCATGGGTAGTACCCCTCTCTTTCCCATTAAATATTCAAATACCGGAAGGTTAACGTTTACGTGCAGTGTAACCGCAGTTAAGGGTTATTAACTGCAGTAACCTAACCGCATGTAACTGCGATGCCACCGCAGTTACGGCAAATAACATCGGTGCGGTTACGGTTTAACCGCAGTTGTAAACGGATTATAACTGCAGTTAATGGGTCATTTACTTAGGGCATAACAGTACTAGAGCTAGTGCCCTGGCTACCGACTATCAAAGAACTTCGTGAGTACATGTAAGCTTGGCCTATATAAATTATAATATCCATCCCTGCTGTCAATTTGATTCTTTCCAATATTGAATACCAGTAATCAAAGTAAATATCCAGTATAAAGCGTAAATCACTAAATGATGATGGCTTTTTCTCCAGGAAACCTGGCACACAGCTATCCGTTTTACCCAGGTAACCTGGCACTGAAGTTAAAACTCACATCCATTGTGAATAAAACAGAAGTAAAAAACAAGTGTCAGTTCAATTTGGGTTAGTAATTCGATCACTGTTTTCATTGTCGTCGACTTAGATATAACTTCCTAGTATGTCCGTCTTTTATCATTCTTCGGACTGTCAATATTCCAAATACTTCCTGCTTGCAAACCGCTTCGACATGACAATCTGCGGGGGACACACTAATAGTTGTAGTCCGAGCCCGAGTCCGAGTCCAGTAAAATGTGTAGTTGGGACTTTCAATTTCGTTTATTGTCGTTAATATAATTCCAATAGTGATGTATTTTGGTTTGTGGAAAGATATGCCAATTACAAATTAAAAAAAACTAAAAAGATAATTTGTAAGTCTTATATTTCAACTTTTATCGACTTTTTTCGTTCTCCAGCACACTAAAAGTTGTAGTTGGAAACAGCCGAGCCGGCCGCCGAGTCGCTAATTAGCTGTTAATTTAATATAGTAGAGCGGACAAACTCAAAAAGCTCACTAGAAGTAGGAGTTTAGTCCATCGGCACCACACACGGGCTTGTGATACATCATTTTGAAGGTTATGGCATTCCGCATCGGATAGGACCCGGTGTGAAATATACAGATGATGCAAAATATGATTTCTAGCTGATTAAGTGCCAAAATTAAGCAAAAATCCCTGTTTTTTTAAAATTCGGCAAAATGAGAAATAAAAGTATAGAAACGCGAACATTTTGCGCTAAAATATTGTAGTCTATATACCTCTAGATATTTACTATGATAGTGGTACGATTTCTCTGACATAAAGAAGATTTTTTTTAGATTTATTGTAAAAATAGACAAAACAGCGCAATTTTTCAATTTTTTTGCCTCACTTAATGGGCGATAGATCAATATTGTTTTGACCAAGGATATCGTATATAGTCTAGAAAAGTGCGAATATATATACCGCATACGACAATATGCTGAATATGCCATGATATTTAACACGTGGTGTTGTATATAAGATTATTTCAACCCTCACCCCAAAATTCATCAAAAAGTCACTGTTTTAGGGAAATTTGGCACAAATGAATACAAAAGCACAGGTATTCGGGATATGTTTGTGCTACGATATAGCAGGTTACACACTTACAAAGACATAGTAATGAAATGCCATGATTGCGTTGATAGATGTGAAAATTTCTTAAATTTACGTGGAAAATAGACAAAAAATAATTCATTTTCAGTTGTTTCGCCCCTCTTAATAGGCGATTATTCAGTATTGCATTGAATGGAGATCCCGTATATAATATTGAAACTTGTGGAAATATATACTGCATATGTTTGTAGGATAAAGATGTCACTCTTTGCCATATATGATATGTGGTGGTAGATTGTGTTACCCCCACCCCAAAATTCAGAAGAAACAAAATCAATTTTAGAAATTTCGTTATGGCAGAATACAAAAGCACAACTCCGATTGTTTTGTGCTATTATATTGAAGTCTACCCACTTCGAGATATACATTATGATAACGCCATGGTATCATTTACAGATGGCAAAATTTCGGAGTTTTCTGATGAAAGTAGACCGAAAATCGTGAAATATAAACTTGTTTGCCCCTCTACATGGGTGATAATTCAATTCCATTTTGAACAATAATCCAGGACAAACTCTCAAGAGTTGACGAGACACATAATGCATATGCATGTTTTCGGATTGTATCATCTTCTGTCGCATTTGTTTGGTTACGTTGCTGCACCCATCGCCCCAACAATACAATACATTGCAAGATGAGACAAACACGGAATATTCCTATACACATTTATGCATTATATACATACCTTATATCAAGCTGGGGCGTTTGATAGTTACTTGAGTTGAAGAAATTACATCATTGTATATGTTTACTTCGCATAATATAGCTTCACAGTTGTATACAATTATACGTATATTGGGAGGTTTAGTTATTGTTACTAACCAGGTTCAGCCACAGTACATGTAACTTGTAACGTGTGTTGCCATTACCAACGAAATCACTCGACTCACATGACCATTCCGCTTACACGTACACCATCATTCAACCGTTTAGACGTTTAGAGTCAAATGTGCAGCATTGCAAAATGCGTATCAGAAGGGTGTCCAATTATTATATCAATCGACGAACCTGTGCTTAGTGAACTCTCGTTAAATTCTTCAGCAGCGGTGACCATGCACGCCGTTACTTTTCCCAAATGGGTTGTTGGTACGAACTACTATTATAGTAGTACTATACATATAAGAATTACAAGTATAGCTTATGGTAGGCGTGTGTGTTTCGTACGGTCTAAACACATTTTTACAGAAGTGACGACTGCGAGTCCATTTTGGGAGAAAATAGTACCGTTCATTGCATTCAATCTTCTTGCCACAGGCAGCATTGTGATATAGTTATGTTTGTATTTAATTCTGTTGTTTACATGATAAATATTGTTGTTGTACACAAGATGAATGCGTGCAAAACTCGCGTGCCGATATACTTGGTTTTCTCGAAACTATTGAAAATCGACAACCGATAGAAAGAACACATATTCTAGTGATGTACCTGTAGCACCATATTTGTAATTCATGCGTGCAATAGGTTATTATGCGTAAGTTGTCAAGTGCCAACACAGCAAATAATAATTTACGGTAGGCATGCATTGTAATGCATTGCACCAATACCACCCGAACCGAAATTGTTCTAGATAATCCGGTGAAAAACGGAAACAATTTGTGACACCAGATAGCTATAATGGCACAAGCTCATTGTTAGATCACCAAGCACACTTTGAAATTTGTTCCAATATAAATGGATTGGAAATTGATGAGATGATTGGCGCAAGGAACACTCGGTGGTCTACTCCTAAGAAAGAGGAAGACTACAAAGTTCTTGTTGGTGCGATAGAAGGCCGATTTGCTGCCAAAAGCCTGACTGACCAGATCGAACAATTGCGTGCACGACGACACAGGGCGGCGGGGGGGGGGGGGGGGGGGGGGGTACCGACGTCTGACCAATATGTTATATCATACTGCAACACATGAATTGAGAGACACCTTGGCAAAGGACCAATTCATTGGTGGTTTGTATGGTCCAGATATACGCTCAGGGCAAAACAAGCACGACCGGGCTCTCTTGGTGATAGCATAAGACATGCAGTTGAATTAGAGGCTTTTGCCAAGTCTGACAAACATAGGGCTAAATACTATGCCAGGGTAGTAAATGAAGCAGACTCAACACAAAGCAAAACTATAGAACTTGAAGAACTCAAAAAGATAAGAGATGAACTGAAGCCCCAAACTGGTTCTAATGGGGAAAACTCAAAATAGTGCACAACCGTCCCATATATCACAGTCCATATCTGAGACGAAGGAGATAAAACAAATATTGACGGAGAAAAAGAGTAACACAAATGAGTCCTGGATGGACTGTCGTGACGATAGACAGTGGGGACATAATTATAATGATAATCCTGATTATAACACAAACGAATACAAAGAACGCACCAGATGCAGAACTTCTCACAATCTACGCGACATGTGTCATAATGCCTATCGTGGTAGGGGAGACGTGCAAAACACAAGTGGACATCGTAACTACAACGAGTTTGTTAGATACATGTACATCTCTTCTGAAGAAGGGGGGGGGGGCTGTATTTAGATTGGAATCTCTATGGGCAGCCAGTGAGGTTTCTGATTGGTACTGGAACAACAGTTTCCATACTCTCAAAGAAACTGTATGACTACTTATCGGAAGATAAACACCATATGTTACATAAATGATGTAGCACACGAGATGCTGATCATTGATTCCAACGAAACGAATAAGGCTTACCGAGTTGTATCATCTAACTCATCGGAAACTCTGCCAGAGATAGTATCTTCTCGTCACTTGTCAGAGCACATCAACACAATTCCCCAGAAGGAATTGGAACTTTTGACACTGAGGATCACGAGCCCACTTATACCACGATAAGCAGCACGGATCAGGCACCAGCTATCGCAGAGAACACAGATATTGGCAGAATATGCCATATGTGACTCCTGGAAGGTCTGGACTTTTACAAATGCTCAGAAAGCTTAACGAACCTATTATGGGTCTCTATGATCACATGGCAATACAGCAGTAGACTGTATACACAATGGGGATGTGTTTCAAAGAGCTGAACAAAAACCACCATATATATCCTGAAGTGAAACCAAATGCACAGGAGAAATATATTCTTCCTGACACATTGGAAGACATACATGGTCAGAGACATTCGACATGTAATGACCAAGGCCTTGGCGATATTACGACATCTGTTCCTCATCACATTCCAAGAAATATGGCCCAGCCCAGAAACGGCGCCATGGTACTCCAATGGGGGATTCAAGGACGATAGATAGAATTAAAAAAACATCGCAAGGTTGATGACAAGGCTCGATTTGATGGCTGTGACCAAGAAGATCGCGACGAATTAAAACCCCAAATACTGGGGGAACGTCCCCATAGGGCAAAATCGTGGATGATGACTCCCATATAGGAGAGCCACATAAATACAGTGTATATACTGTTTGTACAGTACTGTTGATGTAAAACAAATATTCTATTATATGATTAAAGGGAAGTGGCAGCCACGGGGGGGGGGGGGGGGCATCAAGTCCCGCGTGGCCGCGGGTTCATTCCAAACATGACCCCTTGGCTCAACTTGCAGGGTTGAGCCATGAATAGATGTGACGAGATCGCGAGCTCACCTTAATGGCTGTGCCGTCTCGTGTGTAGTTCATGCCCAGTGGTCGCTAAAAACCCTCTATGTGTATCGAAGAAGAGTAGGCTATGCGACCTCATTGGGGAACATTTCTGCATCCATAATACAAACAAACCTTGACTTTCATCGGTTCCAGGGGGCAGACGATCTACGGTATGTAAAGGAAGTCGTACCAACAACCCATTTGGGAAAAGTAACGTCGTGGTCACCGCTGCTGAAGAATTTAACAAAAGTTAACTAAGCACATGTTCGTCGATTGATATAAAGATTGGACACCCCTCTGATACACATTTCGCAATGCTGCACAATTGACACAAAACGTCTAAACGGTTGTTTGATGGTGTACATGTGAGCGGAATGGTCATGTGAGTCAGATGATTTCGTTGGTAATGGCAACACATGTTACACGTTACATGTACTGTGGCTGAACCTAGTTATTAACAATAACTAAACCTCCCAATACGTATAATCTTATACAACTGTGAAGCTATATTATGCGAAGTAAACATATACAATGATGTAATTTCTTCAACTCAAGTAACTATCAAACGCCTCAGCTTGATAAGGTATGTGTATAATGCATAAAGGTGTATAGGAATATTCCTTGCTTGTCTCATCTTGCAATGTATTGTATTGTTGGGGCGATGGGTGCAATATAACGTAACCAAACAAATGCGACAGAAGATGATACAATCCGAAAACATTCATATGCGTTATGTGTCTCGTCAACTCTTGAAGTTTGTCCTGGATTATTGTTCAAAATGGAATTGAATTATAACCCATGTAGAGGGGCAAAACAAGTTTATATTTCACGATTTTCGGTCTACTTTCATCAGAAAACTCCGAAATTTGCCATCTGTAAATGATACCATGACGTTATCATAATGTATATCTCGAAGTGGATAGACTTCAATATAACAGCACAAAATAATCGGAGTTGTGCTTTTGTATTCTGCCATACCGAAATTTATAAAACTGATTTTGTTTCTTCTGAATTTTGGGGTGGGGGTGACACAATCTACCACCACATAACATCTATGGCAAAGAATGACATCCTTATCTTACAGTCATATGCAGTATATATTTCCACAAGTTTCTATATTGTATACTGGATGTCCATTCAATGCAATACTGAATAATCGCCTATTAAGAGGGGCGAAACAAGTGAAAATGAATGATTTTTTGTCTATTTTCCACGTAAATTTAAGAAATTTTCACATCTATCACCGCAATCATGGCATTTCATTACTTTGTATTAAAAGTGTGTAACCTGCTATATCATAGCACAAACATATTCCGAATATCTGTCCATTTGTATTCATTTGTGCCGAATTTCCCTAAAACAGTGACTTTTTGCTGAATTTTGGGGTGAGGGTTGAAATAATCTTACATAACACATCACGTGTTAACTATCATGGCATATTCAGCATATTGTCGTATGCGGTATATATATCCGCACTTTTCTAGACTATATACGGTATCATTGGTCAAAACAATATTGATCTATCGCCCATTAAGTGAGGCAAAATCTTTTTTAAATTGCGCTATTTTTACAATAAATCTAAAAAAAATCTTCTTTATATCAGAGAAATCGTACCACTATCATAGTAAATATCTAGAGGTATGTAGACTACAATATTTTAGCGCAAAATGTTCGCGTTACTATACTTTTATTTCTCATTTTGCCAAATTTTACAAAAACAGGGATTTTTGCTGAATTTTGGCACTTAATCGGCTAAAAATCATCTTTTGCATCATCTGCATATTTCGCACCGGGTCCTATCCGATGCGGAATGTCATAACCTTCAAAATGATATATCATAAGCCCGTGTGTGGTGCCGATGGACTAAACTTTCTGAAATCGGTTCCGTCCGCTCCACTAATATAACAATAACATGATTTTTGAGGGCATTATGGTTTCTTAACGGCCCGATAGGAATGATTAACAGCCAGAGGGCCTATAAGCGGCCCGAGACGAAGTCGAGGGCCGCTAATAGGCACGAGGGCTGTTAATCATTCCGGGAGGGCCGTTAAGAAACCATAATGCCCGAAAAATCATGTTATTACTATTATTTCCACACTGTGGTATAATTTGGGTTATAAATACACCTGTATTGATCCCTTTATACAGCTAGGAAAGTCCCACCTTAATAGTGTTCTGGGTTCAGATTGGGACCATTAAATCTGGTTATGCTTGAACTATTTGGGTCGGTTAGGGATTACTGATAGCCTCAGTACTCCAATCTTAAGAGATCATGACTTGACCCAGAGGTGTGATTGATTGGGTATTCACCCTAAAAGCATGCAGTCCCCAGCTGATATCTGAACCCAGGTGGGCAAATGAGTTGATACATGAGCCTGTTGTGAAGAAGACCTAGCTGCTGCTCTGCAGAGAAGAGGCCGGCCTCAGTCAGGGTCACTGATATTGGGATGTGCGACAGAGATGCATTCTAAGGTGAGTAGCACATCTTAGATCACCCTCCAGCGTGACGGAATCACCAAATTTTACGGAATTTCACTTTTATATAGCCTATAAAATCTAAAATTAGGACCAGTAGGGTACCGCCTAAAATGAAAAAACATTGTACATACTATACTAAGTTGTTTGATTATATACAATTATATGTGTATTTAAGTATCATCTCACTCTGGGTCAAATTGTGTCCGTGACGGAATCACCAAAAAAGTGCCATCAATATGAGGGTAGGTCAGTACTATTGAAGAACCCTGCTCATTCAGCCAAGCTGACCTGGAAAAAGTTCTCAATTAGCAAAGTAGATACATTATATTTGCTGAAAAAAGCCACATTGTCACACACTTGTTTGTATATTACTAGTTAATTCGGTTTGTTCGCCGTGACGGAATCACACAACGGGCGTGACGGAATCACCGTGCGATTTTTTTAGGAAGAGTTTTTTGTGTAACAAGTGCGGACATTGTAATAAAAGCATAAAACTTGGCACATGTGTATATTAGGTCCCACGTATTATTTTCAAATTTGGGGGCAATCACGAAAATACTTTCCATGGCAACGGCTGCTATGCGACTGTTTTTACCTTAGAAACGGGTTGTTGGTAGGGGTTAAACCGTCATTTTACTAAAATATATGTGCAAAAAGGGGATACTATGGTAATTGAGGCATATTGTGATATGGGAAATGTGACAAAAATAACATTTCCACACATGCCTCACTATTAACCTAGAATGACCCTTGAGCTGCTTGAAAATGATGTTTTGGTTCATTTGACCTTATTTGGCAAAATATGAAAATATGCGTTGACTGCGCATGCGCGCATCATTGATCCCCAGTCACACACTATCTGGTGTTTAAGAGATTGTATAGTGAGGGCAATGACCATTCCAAAATATATTCATTGGATAATAATAATCAAATACAGAAGAAGCAACAACATTCCCCGATGATATGCTTATGATGCAAATACCCATTATTGGTATCCATGGCCGCTTTTACGTGGAATTCATATAGGTAGTCCAAGTCTTCTTGTACTAAAACCAGCTAAGATATTGGGATGGCGATATGCTGCTTTTAGTCCAAGCCCGTCCTATATGCTCTATTATGACACGACTTACGCCCACGATCTCGACGAAATTTTATACCTACGGGTAATTTTGTCCGGGTAGTGTTTTGGACGGGCCTTACCTTATTCTTCAGAATGGTCAATTCAAGGTAAAATCTGGTAAACTGACTGATTTCGACGAAATTTGATACCTTTTGGTACTTTGTCCGGGGAGTGTTTTGGACGGGTCAAATAGTGACTCCGACCCGACCTTGACCTTCAAAATGATCAATTCAAGGTCAAAGCCCGGACGAAGTCGGGTCACCTGCTAGGTTGATATAAATAGAACAAATCAGGAACAATATGAACATGTATAAATATAATATTGATGCGCCCGATCGCTTGTTATTAAGTTATGACGTATTTGTGTGATCTGCCGTTTTTGGGCATATAATTTTTGTTTTAAATTCCGACCCTTGATACATAAATGAACTCTAAAACTACTTAAACATAAATATTAAATTTCTCGTTTCAGCAGGGGGGGGGGGGGGGGGGGGGGGTTGAAAAAAAATTTCCGGCACGTATGCCGGGGTGGGTGGGTGGTCAAAGCCACCAACAAGCAATTTTTTCCGCAACTAAAAAAAAAATTTCCTGCTTGTTTGTTAGGTTTTTGGCAATGAGTTGGGCTTCAAACCCACTTTGAATGAGAGAAATAATGCAATTCTAACTGTAAACTGACTGCAGGCAGTTATCGTGTTGTGTTTTGTTGCAAATTTTGAAATCCAAGATGGCCACTGGCAGCCATGTTTTTTTGGCCGAATGACCTCAAAATGACTCATTCCTATTTACATGTCCATGTTAACATCCATGATAAATAGTATGCACAGAAATTCATATACAGCTGTTTACAGTGAATTCCCCCCGCAAATCTCTGTTTTAGTGTTAAAAGGGGGGGGTGGGTGTCAAAAAATGGTCGGAAAAAAACTGCCGAAAACGGAAAAAAAATTGGCGGTGGGGGTGGGTGGGTACAAAAAATAATCGAAAGGGGAAAAATGCCAATACGTGCCTGAATTTTTTTTCCGACCCCCCCCCCCCTGGTTTCAGAACGTAGAAATGCCAGGAGATACTCGGCTATGGTTCAGATCAGTGCACGTAAGTGCTTAGAAGCCGGATTCATATTTTACAGAAATAATCAACGGAAAACTCTCCTGTGTCAACATGCCATTCCATCCAAGTTCATCGTCAGAAATGGAAGGGTTGTAGATGTAGTCATATATACCATAGCTGAGTCACAGATGGGATGATGGTATTCATGCGTGTGTACCAAGTACTGTGCCCGGCCATATAAATACCATTACGCATGGGGGGGGGGGGGGCGTAACAACACTTTCTAGCAAATACAAAAGCTGTCTCCATAAAATCCTTGGTCCATGAAAAGAACAATCGTAATGTCTGCAACGCTTTCTATTGTACACTTTGCACCGCCTCATCAACTAAAACAAGAAAACCATAGTCAGAAATGGTAACGCCACCAAGATCATATTATTAGCCATAAATATAAATCATAATATAAAATATATTGGTTACATGAATGGACCGCCTCAGAATTCCGTTAAGACAAGTAATTCTTCAAATTATTACAATGAACTACGGCTTATAAATTACTGCAGGTTTCTCATTCGCCACACCAGAATGCTTCTAAATGCGGATCAAAGCTAAGAGTGCATGGCACAGCCATTGTTCATAGACATTTTACAGATAGCGAGAATGATGCATGCTGGGAACGAAAGTATCCACAGCAAAGCCATGTGCTTACGGAGGCATGCGTTTATTATAGGGGATTTATGGTGGGCCTATCAAACTAATTATAACTTTGTTATCTGTCATAGTTTATGCGTGAAATTTTAAACATATATACCATGGACATATACCCCTTCCAGAATGTTGAAAAACATTTTCAGTTGCTCATCGTATTTTTATAGACGAAATAGTCCGAAATTTCAGAAAATTGCGCTAACTGCTCAATGTTTTAATGTGTTACAAAACGTCTGATAAAAATAGTTCTATCGGGAATATTCACACCATTTTTTTCCAGAGAACATAGAGTAAACATAGTCCTATCGGAATATCGTAAAGGAGATTAATTAAAACCCTCAGACTGCCGAAACTGACGACATTAAATTCACTTTTTCGTGTCCCACGGAAATGAAACTTGTCTGTCCATTGATCACGTTATTTATTTGATATAGTATTTTTTTTTTCTGTTGTATTTGAACACGTGCAGGCTGCACGATTATAATAACTTCAACCGATAAGCGCCGACTGATACCCGCGCAACAATTTGTCTCAAATAAATTGTTATCAAAACGCAGGTTTATGGCCGCGGACATAAGCCGATTAAGTGTAATGTAATTTATCCATGAACTTGACTGAAAAATTGTGATTCTATCACCATTAGCCACGAAAATGGGACCTCTAAACAGGCAAGTTTGATTTTCGGGGGACACGAACAAGCGAATTTATTGTCGGCAGTTTCGGCAGTCTGAGGGTTAATTAATCCCGAATTAAACGGAACTACTTTACGATAGTCCGATAGGACTATGTTTACTCTATGCATGTTCTCTGAAAAAATAGTGTGAATATTCCAGATAGAACTCTTTTTATCAGACGTTGAGCAACACCTTAAACATTGAGCATTTATAGCGCACACCGAAATGTGTTGTCTTGCAAGATATCCCATCGCTTTAGCTAAATTTACCTTCCTACAATATCCATAAAGAGGATCATATATTATATACCCACGGTTTTAATTATAGAATATAAAATATATTGGTTTCGCGAATGACCAACTCAGAATTCCGTTAAAATAACAATAACAACCAGCACCTATAACGAACCGTTTTACTGGACTTGGCCTACTGGTCGCGTAGTTCCGACTTTTAAATAAACGGAATTTCCAACTCTATAAATAAAAGCCCCACAAGAATACATTCGCCCTGTCGGTTAGAAGGAACTAAATGTTTTCCATAGGCCACAGTGTTAACGTTTGACCACGCCCACGCTAAATTTTCGAGTTCCGAAGTGCACGATGCATGCGTTCGTAAAAGACCAACCCTTTCGGAATCTGTTCGCACATAGGAGTACCTTTCGAGCCACGCCTTTTTTAAAAACCAGCATATGTTTTCCACACTACCCCACTTTTTGCACAGAATTTGACAGTCTGACGAAAGCCAATACACAGCCTCAATATCCCGCCATTGTTTGGACACGAACGCATTTCAGACTAGGAAACGCCCACGTTTTTACATGCTATGGGTATTATATTTCTTGAATTTGTAAAATTATTTGACATATTATACGCCAATCGCGCGCCAGAATTTTTTAAACTCGTATTCGAGATACCCTGTAACAACGAAAGGGACGTAATTCTACTTATTTAGTTCCTTCTAACCTTAAGAGATGTGCAAACATGACCCTATGTAATTCCTACTACCTCTGCGTGAAGCTGTGTCATATCTATGCTAAATAAAACTGATTTTACACATTTCTTTGTTCTCGTTCCCCAGCAATCATGGTTATTTTAACCCCACTGTATCTGAAGATGGTTGATCTACTGGGGAAATTTTGGTGGAAATTTGGGGGAAATTTTGGTGGAAATTTGTCCATGTCGTTGCCAATGATGGGAACGTCCCTTCCTAAATAAAAGAATTAATAGTTGGGAATTGATCAGTACTGTCTGCAGTTCAACATAAACAATTATGGGTGTCTCAGGGTCATCTCATGCCGAGATTTGCCATATTTGGGAAAATTCTTAAAATATGTGGAAATTTTGGTAAAATTTGGTAATTAAACTAACAGAAGGTGCCTTTAATGGGCATGAAGCGCATGTATATAGCGGCAAAGACAATACGTGCAAATCATGTTTCAGATGATATGCTTAGTTGACCAAAATTGTCCGGTTTCTGAATAAATAGTTAGATTTTTACACCCCACCCCCCTTGCATCAGGAAGATAGGAATTTCCAAGTGGTCGACAAGTTGGCAGCTGCATGGTTAAAAATACTCGAGACATCAAGTTTATGCTGATGGTCAGATGTCCACAAATAGATAAAGATATCGATGTGAGGTTATTTCTCTCTTAAAGTGGCACACCAGATACAGAATAACGATAAATAAATGAAAATCTCACTAAGGTTATTAGGTGCAAATATTCCCCACTTCCTGAAAAATGGCAATAAAATCCAAATTCTGGCGTAATGTAATGTCTAACTATGTATGCTTCGCAAATCAGATCACAATTATGTCATTTTTTCACCACCTTTGTCCATCATAAGCCGAAATACGAAAAATTCGATTTTTCTGCTTTAAGAGATGTGCAAACATGACCCTATGTAATTCCTACTACCTCTGCGTGAAGCTGTGTCATATCTATGCTAAATAAAACTGATTTTACACATTTCTTTGTTCTCGTTCCCCAGCAATCATGGTTATTTTAAACCCACTGTATCTGAAGATGGTTGATCTACTGGGGAAATTTTGGTGGAAATTTGTCCATGTCGTTGCCAATGATGGGAACGTCCCTTCCTAAATAAAAGAATTAATAGTTGGGAATTGATCAGTACTGTCTGCAGTTCAACATAAAAAATTATGGGTGTCTCAGGGTCATCTCATGCCGAGATTTGCCATATTTGGGAAAATTCTTAAAATATGTGGAAATTTTGGTAAAATTTGGTAATTAAACTAACAGAAGGTGCCTTTAATGGGCATGAAGCGCATGTATATAGCGGCATAGACAATACGTGCAAATCATGTTTCAGATGATATGCTTAGTTGACCAAAATTGTCCGGGTTTCTGAATAAATAGTTAGATTTTTACACCCCACCCCCTTGCATCAGGAAGATAGGAATTTCCAAGTGGTCGACAAGTTGGCAGCTGCATGGTTAAAAATACTCGAGACATCAAGTTTATGCTGATGGTCAGATGTCCACAAATAGATAAAGATATCGATGTGAGGTTATTTCTCTCTTAAAGTGGCACACCAGATACAGAATAACGATAAATAAATGAAAATCTCACTAAGGTTATTAGGTGCAAATATTCCCCACTTCCTGAAAAATGGCAATAAAATCCAAATTCTGGCGTAATGTAATGTCTAACTATGTATGCTTCGCAAATCAGATCACAATTATGTCATTTTTCACCACCTTTGTCCATCATAAGCCGAAATACGAAAAATTCGATTTTTCTGCTTTAAGAGATGTGCAAACATGACCCTATGTAATTCCTACTACCTCTGCGTGAAGCTGTGTCATATCTATGCTAAATAAAACTGATTTTACACATTTCTTTGTTCTCGTTCCCCAGCAATCATGGTTATTTTAACCCCACTGTATCTGAAGATGGTTGATCTACTGGGGAAATTTTGGTGGAAATTTGTCCATGTCGTTGCCAATGATGGGAACGTCCCTTCCTAAATAAAAGAATTAATAGTTGGGAATTGATCAGTACTGTCTGCAGTTCAACATAAAAAATTATGGGTGTCTCAGGGTCATCTCATGCCGAGATTTGCCATATTTGGGAAAATTCTTAAAATATGTGGAAATTTTGGTAAAATTTGGTAATTAAACTAACAGAAGGTGCCTTTAATGGGCATGAAGCGCATGTATATAGCGGCATAGACAATACGTGCAAATCATGTTTCAGATGATATGCTTAGTTGACCAAAATTGTCCGGGTTTCTGAATAAATAGTTAGATTTTTACACCCCACCCCCCTTGCATCAGGAAGATAGGAATTTCCAAGTGGTCGACAAGTTGGCAGCTGCATGGTTAAAAATACTCGAGACATCAAGTTTATGCTGATGGTCAGATGTCCACAAATAGATAAAGATATCGATGTGAGGTTATTTCTCTCTTAAAGTGGCACACCAGATACAGAATAACGATAAATAAATGAAAATCTCACTAAGGTTATTAGGTGCAAATATTCCCCACTTCCTGAAAAATGGCAATAAAATCCTAATTCTGGCGTAATGTAATGTCTAACTATGTATGCTTCGCAAATCAGATCACAATTATGTCATTTTTCACCACCTTTGTCCATCATAAGCCGAAATACGAAAAATTCGATTTTTCTGCTTAAGAGATGTGCAAACATGACCCTATGTAATTCCTACTACCTCTGCGTGAAGCTGTGTCATATCTATGCTAAATAAAACTGATTTTACACATTTCTTTGTTCTCGTTCCCCAGCAATCATGGTTATTTTAACCCCACTGTATCTGAAGATGGTTGATCTACTGGGGAAATTTTGGTGGAAATTTGTCCATGTCGTTGCCAATGATGGGAACGTCCCTTCCTAAATAAAAGAATTAATAGTTGGGAATTGATCAGTACTGTCTGCAGTTCAACATAAAAAATTATGGGTGTCTCAGGGTCATCTCATGCCGAGATTTGCCATATTTGGGAAAATTCTTAAAATATGTGGAAATTTTGGTAAAATTTGGTAATTAAACTAACAGAAGGTGCCTTTAATGGGCATGAAGCGCATGTATATAGCGGCATAGACAATACGTGCAAATCATGTTTCAGATGATATGCTTAGTTGACCAAAATTGTCCGGGTTTCTGAATAAATAGTTAGATTTTTACACCCCACCCCCCTTGCATCAGGAAGATAGGAATTTCCAAGTGGTCGACAAGTTGGCAGCTGCATGGTTAAAAATACTCGAGACATCAAGTTTATGCTGATGGTCAGATGTCCACAAATAGATAAAGATATCGATGTGAGGTTATTTCTCTCTTAAAGTGGCACACCAGATACAGAATAACGATAAATAAATGAAAATCTCACTAAGGTTATTAGGTGCAAATATTCCCCACTTCCTGAAAAATGGCAATAAAATCCAAATTCTGGCGTAATGTAATGTCTAACTATGTATGCTTCGCAAATCAGATCACAATTATGTCATTTTTCACCACCTTTGTCCATCATAAGCCGAAATACGAAAAATTCGATTTTTCTGCTTTAAGAGATGTGCAAACATGACCCTATGTAATTCCTACTACCTCTGCGTGAAGCTGTGTCATATCTATGCTAAATAAAACTGATTTTACACATTTCTTTGTTCTCGTTCCCCAGCAATCATGGTTATTTTAACCCCACTGTATCTGAAGATGGTTGATCTACTGGGGAAATTTTGGTGGAAATTTGTCCATGTCGTTGCCAATGATGGGAACGTCCCTTCCTAAATAAAAGAATTAATTGTTGGGAATTGATCAGTACTGTCTGCAGTTCAACATAAACAATTATGGGTGTCTCAGGGTCATCTCATGCCGAGATTTGCCATATTTGGGAAAATTCTTAAAATATGTGGAAATTTTGGTAAAATTTGGTAATTAAACTAACAGAAGGTGCCTTTAATGGGCATGAAGCGCATGTATATAGCGGCATAGACAATACGTGCAAATCATGTTTCAGATGATATGCTTAGTTGACCAAAATTGTCCGGGTTTCTGAATAAATAGTTAGATTTTTACACCCCACCCCCCTTGCATCAGGAAGATAGGAATTTCCAAGTGGTCGACAAGTTGGCAGCTGCATGGTTAAAAATACTCGAGACATCAAGTTTATGCTGATGGTCAGATGTCCACAAATAGATAAAGATATCGATGTGAGGTTATTTCTCTCTTAAAGTGGCACACCAGATACAGAATAACGATAAATAAATGAAAATCTCACTAAGGTTATTAGGTGCAAATATTCCCCACTTCCTGAAAAATGGCAATAAAATCCTAATTCTGGCGTAATGTAATGTCTAACTATGTATGCTTCGCAAATCAGATCACAATTATGTCATTTTTCACCACCTTTGTCCATCATAAGCCGAAATACGAAAAATTCGATTTTTCTGCTTAAGAGATGTGCAAACATGACCCTATGTAATTCCTACTACCTCTGCGTGAAGCTGTGTCATATCTATGCTAAATAAAACTGATTTTACACATTTCTTTGTTCTCGTTCCCCAGCAATCATGGTTATTTTAACCCCACTGTATCTGAAGATGGTTGATCTACTGGGGAAATTTTGGTGGAAATTTGTCCATGTCGTTGCCAATGATGGGAACGTCCCTTCCTAAATAAAAGAAATAATAGTTGGGAATTGATCAGTACTGTCTGCAGTTCAACATAAACAATTATGGGTGTCTCAGGGTCATCTCATGCCGAGATTTGCCATATTTGGGAAAATTCTTAAAATATGTGGAAATTTTGGTAAAATTTGGTAATTAAACTAACAGAAGGTGCCTTTAATGGGCATGAAGCGCATGTATATAGCGGCAAAGACAATACGTGCAAATCATGTTTCAGATGATATGCTTAGTTGACCAAAATTGTCCGGGTTTCTGAATAAATAGTTAAGATTTTTACACCCCACCCCCCTTGCATCAGGAAGATAGGAATTTCCAAGTGGTCGACAAGTTGGCAGCTGCATGGTTAAAAATACTCGAGACATCAAGTTTATGCTGATGGTCAGATGTCCACAAATAGATAAAGATATCGATGTGAGGTTATTTCTCTCTTAAAGTGGCACACCAGATACAGAATAACGATAAATAAATGAAAATCTCACTAAGGTTATTAGGTGCAAATATTCCCCACTTCCTGAAAAATGGCAATAAAATCCAAATTCTGGCGTAATGTAATGTCTAACTATGTATGCTTCGCAAATCAGATCACAATTATGTCATTTTTCACCATCATAAGCCGAAATACGAAAAATTCGATTTTTCTGCTTTAAGAGATGTGCAAACATGACCCTATGTAATTCCTACTACCTCTGCGTGAAGCTGTGTCATATCTATGCTAAATAAAACTGATTTTACACATTTCTTTGTTCTCGTTCCCCAGCAATCATGGTTATTTTAAACCCACTGTATCTGAAGATGGTTGATCTACTGGGGAAATTTTGGTGGAAATTTGTCCATGTCGTTGCCAATGATGGGAACGTCCCTTCCTAAATAAAAGAATTAATAGTTGGGAATTGATCAGTACTGTCTGCAGTTCAACATAAAAAATTATGGGTGTCTCAGGGTCATCTCATGCCGAGATTTGCCATATTTGGGAAAATTCTTAAAATATGTGGAAATTTTGGTAAAATTTGGTAATTAAACTAACAGAAGGTGCCTTTAATGGGCATGAAGCGCATGTATATAGCGGCATAGACAATACGTGCAAATCATGTTTCAGATGATATGCTTAGTTGACCAAAATTGTCCGGGTTTCTGAATAAATAGTTAGATTTTTACACCCCACCCCCTTGCATCAGGAAGATAGGAATTTCCAAGTGGTCGACAAGTTGGCAGCTGCATGGTTAAAAATACTCGAGACATCAAGTTTATGCTGATGGTCAGATGTCCACAAATAGATAAAGATATCGATGTGAGGTTATTTCTCTCTTAAAGTGGCACACCAGATACAGAATAACGATAAATAAATGAAAATCTCACTAAGGTTATTAGGTGCAAATATTCCCCACTTCCTGAAAAATGGCAATAAAATCCAAATTCTGGCGTAATGTAATGTCTAACTATGTATGCTTCGCAAATCAGATCACAATTATGTCATTTTTCACCACCTTTGTCCATCATAAGCCGAAATACGAAAAATTCGATTTTTCTGCTTTAAGAGATGTGCAAACATGACCCTATGTAATTCCTACTACCTCTGCGTGAAGCTGTGTCATATCTATGCTAAATAAAACTGATTTTACACATTTCTTTGTTCTCGTTCCCCAGCAATCATGGTTATTTTAACCCCACTGTATCTGAAGATGGTTGATCTACTGGGGACATTTTGGTGGAAATTTGTCCATGTCGTTGCCAATGATGGGAACGTCCCTTCCTAAATAAAAGAATTAATAGTTGGGAATTGATCAGTACTGTCTGCAGTTCAACATAAAAAATTATGGGTGTCTCAGGGTCATCTCATGCCGAGATTTGCCATATTTGGGAAAATTCTTAAAATATGTGGAAATTTTGGTAAAATTTGGTAATTAAACTAACAGAAGGTGCCTTTAATGGGCATGAAGCGCATGTATATAGCGGCATAGACAATACGTGCAAATCATGTTTCAGATGATATGCTTAGTTGACCAAAATTGTCCGGGTTTCTGAATAAATAGTTAGATTTTTACACCCCACCCCCCTTGCATCAGGAAGATAGGAATTTCCAAGTGGTCGACAAGTTGGCAGCTGCATGGTTAAAAATACTCGAGACATCAAGTTTATGCTGATGGTCAGATGTCCACAAATAGATAAAGATATCGATGTGAGGTTATTTCTCTCTTAAAGTGGCACACCAGATACAGAATAACGATAAATAAATGAAAATCTCACTAAGGTTATTAGGTGCAAATATTCCCCACTTCCTGAAAAATGGCAATAAAATCCTAATTCTGGCGTAATGTAATGTCTAACTATGTATGCTTCGCAAATCAGATCACAATTGTCATTTTTCACCACCTTTGTCCATCATAAGCCGAAATACGAAAAATTCGATTTTTCTGCTTTAAGAGATGTGCAAACATGACCCTATGTAATTCCTACTACCTCTGCGTGAAGCTGTGTCATATCTATGCTAAATAAAACTGATTTTACACATTTCTTTGTTCTCGTTCCCCAGCAATCATGGTTATTTTAACCCCACTGTATCTGAAGATGGTTGATCTACTGGGGAAATTTTGGTGGAAATTTGTCCATGTCGTTGCCAATGATGGGAACGTCCCTTCCTAAATAAAAGAATTAATAGTTGGGAATTGATCAGTACTGTCTGCAGTTCAACATAAACAATTATGGGTGTCTCAGGGTCATCTCATGCCGAGATTTGCCATATTTGGGAAAATTCTTAAAATATGTGGAAATTTTGGTAAAATTTGGTAATTAAACTAACAGAAGGTGCCTTTAATGGGCATGAAGCGCATGTATATAGCGGCATAGACAATACGTGCAAATCATGTTTCAGATGATATGCTTAGTTGACCAAAATTGTCCGGGTTTCTGAATAAATAGTTAGATTTTTACACCCCACCCCCCTTGCATCAGGAAGATAGGAATTTCCAAGTGGTCGACAAGTTGGCAGCTGCATGGTTAAAAATACTCGAGACATCAAGTTTATGCTGATGGTCAGATGTCCACAAATAGATAAAGATATCGATGTGAGGTTATTTCTCTCTTAAAGTGGCACACCAGATACAGAATAACGATAAATAAATGAAAATCTCACTAAGGTTATTAGGTGCAAATATTCCCCACTTCCTGAAAAATGGCAATAAAATCCTAATTCTGGCGTAATGTAATGTCTAACTATGTATGCTTCGCAAATCAGATCACAATTATGTCATTTTTCACCACCTTTGTCCATCATAAGCCGAAATACGAAAAATTCGATTTTTCTGCTTAAGAGATGTGCAAACATGACCCTATGTAATTCCTACTACCTCTGCGTGAAGCTGTGTCATATCTATGCTAAATAAAACTGATTTTACACATTTCTTTGTTCTCGTTCCCCAGCAATCATGGTTATTTTAACCCCACTGTATCTGAAGATGGTTGATCTACTGGGGAAATTTTGGTGGAAATTTGTCCATGTCGTTGCCAATGATGGGAACGTCCCTTCCTAAATAAAAGAAATAATAGTTGGGAATTGATCAGTACTGTCTGCAGTTCAACATAAACAATTATGGGTGTCTCAGGGTCATCTCATGCCGAGATTTGCCATATTTGGGAAAATTCTTAAAATATGTGGAAATTTTGGTAAAATTTGGTAATTAAACTAACAGAAGGTGCCTTTAATGGGCATGAAGCGCATGTATATAGCGGCAAAGACAATACGTGCAAATCATGTTTCAGATGATATGCTTAGTTGACCAAAATTGTCCGGGTTTCTGAATAAATAGTTAGATTTTTACACCCCACCCCCCTTGCATCAGGAAGATAGGAATTTCCAAGTGGTCGACAAGTTGGCAGCTGCATGGTTAAAAATACTCGAGACATCAAGTTTATGCTGATGGTCAGATGTCCACAAATAGATAAAGATATCGATGTGAGGTTATTTCTCTCTTAAAGTGGCACACCAGATACAGAATAACGATAAATAAATGAAAATCTCACTAAGGTTATTAGGTGCAAATATTCCCCACTTCCTGAAAAATGGCAATAAAATCCAAATTCTGGCGTAATGTAATGTCTAACTATGTATGCTTCGCAAATCAGATCACAATTATGTCATTTTTCACCACCTTTGTCCATCATAAGCCGAAATACGAAAAATTCGATTTTTCTGCTTTAAGAGATGTGCAAACATGACCCTATGTAATTCCTACTACCTCTGCGTGAAGCTGTGTCATATCTATGCTAAATAAAACTGATTTTACACATTTCTTTGTTCTCGTTCCCCAGCAATCATGGTTATTTTAACCCCACTGTATCTGAAGATGGTTGATCTACTGGGGAAATTTTGGTGGAAATTTGTCCATGTCGTTGCCAATGATGGGAACGTCCCTTCCTAAATAAAAGAATTAATAGTTGGGAATTGATCAGTACTGTCTGCAGTTCAACATAAAAAATTATGGGTGTCTCAGGGTCATCTCATGCCGAGATTTGCCATATTTGGGAAAATTCTTAAAATATGTGGAAATTTTGGTAAAATTTGGTAATTAAACTAACAGAAGGTGCCTTTAATGGGCATGAAGCGCATGTATATAGCGGCATAGACAATACGTGCAAATCATGTTTCAGATGATATGCTTAGTTGACCAAAATTGTCCGGGTTTCTGAATAAATAGTTAGATTTTTACACCCCACCCCCCCTTGCATCAGGAAGATAGGAATTTCCAAGTGGTCGACAAGTTGGCAGCTGCATGGTTAAAAATACTCGAGACATCAAGTTTATGCTGATGGTCAGATGTCCACAAATAGATAAAGATATCGATGTGAGGTTATTTCTCTCTTAAAGTGGCACACCAGATACAGAATAACGATAAATAAATGAAAATCTCACTAAGGTTATTAGGTGCAAATATTCCCCACTTCCTGAAAAATGGCAATAAAATCCAAATTCTGGCGTAATGTAATGTCTAACTATGTATGCTTCGCAAATCAGATCACAATTATGTCATTTTTCACCACCTTTGTCCATCATAAGCCGAAATACGAAAAATTCGATTTTTCTGCTTTAAGAGATGTGCAAACATGACCCTATGTAATTCCTACTACCTCTGCGTGAAGCTGTGTCATATCTATGCTAAATAAAACTGATTTTACACATTTCTTTGTTCTCGTTCCCCAGCAATCATGGTTATTTTAACCCCACTGTATCTGAAGATGGTTGATCTACTGGGGAAATTTTGGTGGAAATTTGTCCATGTCGTTGCCAATGATGGGAACGTCCCTTCCTAAATAAAAGAATTAATAGTTGGGAATTGATCAGTACTGTCTGCAGTTCAACATAAAAAATTATGGGTGTCTCAGGGTCATCTCATGCCGAGATTTGCCATATTTGGGAAAATTCTTAAAATATGTTGAAATTTTGGTAAAATTTGGTAATTAAACTAACAGAAGGTGCCTTTAATGGGCATGCAGCGCATGTATATAGCGGCATAGACAATACGTGCAAATCATGTTTCAGATGATATGCTTAGTTGACCAAAATTGTCCGGGTTTCTGAATAAATAGTTAGATTTTTACACCCCACCCCCCTTGCATCAGGAAGATAGGAATTTCCAAGTGGTCGACAAGTTGGCAGCTGCATGGTTAAAAATACTCGAGACATCAAGTTTATGCTGATGGTCAGATGTCCACAAATAGATAAAGATATCGATGTGAGGTTATTTCTCTCTTAAAGTGGCACACCAGATACAGAATAACGATAAATAAATGAAAATCTCACTAAGGTTATTAGGTGCAAATATTCCCCACTTCCTGAAAAATGGCAATAAAATCCAAATTCTGGCGTAATGTAATGTCTAACTATGTATGCTTCGCAAATCAGATCACAATTATGTCATTTTTCACCACCTTTGTCCATCATAAGCCGAAATACGAAAAATTCGATTTTTCTGCTTTAAGAGATGTGCAAACATGACCCTATGTAATTCCTACTACCTCTGCGTGAAGCTGTGTCATATCTATGCTAAATAAAACTGATTTTACACATTTCTTTGTTCTCGTTCCCCAGCAATCATGGTTATTTTAACCCCACTGTATCTGAAGATGGTTGATCTACTGGGGAAATTTTGGTGGAAATTTGTCCATGTCGTTGCCAATGATGGGAACGTCCCTTCCTAAATAAAAGAATTAATAGTTGGGAATTGATCAGTACTGTCTGCAGTTCAACATAAAAAATTATGGGTGTCTCAGGGTCATCTCATGCCGAGATTTGCCATATTTGGGAAAATTCTTAAAATATGTGGAAATTTTGGTAAAATTTGGTAATTAAACTAACAGAAGGTGCCTTTAATGGGCATGAAGCGCATGTATATAGCGGCATAGACAATACGTGCAAATCATGTTTCAGATGATATGCTTAGTTGACCAAAATTGTCCGGGTTTCTGAATAAATAGTTAGATTTTTACACCCCACCCCCATTGCATCAGGAAGATAGGAATTTCCAAGTGGTCGACAAGTTGGCAGCTGCATGGTTAAAAATACTCGAGACATCAAGTTTATGCTGATGGTCAGATGTCCACAAATAGATAAAGATATCGATGTGAGGTTATTTCTCTCTTAAAGTGGCACACCAGATACAGAATAACGATAAATAAATGAAAATCTCACTAAGGTTATTAGGTGCAAATATTCCCCACTTCCTGAAAAATGGCAATAAAATCTAAATTCTGGCGTAATGTAATGTCTAACTATGTATGCTTCGCAAATCAGATCACAATTATGTCATTTTTCACCACCTTTGTCCATCATAAGCCGAAATACGAAAAATTCGATTTTTCTGCTTTAAGAGATGTGCAAACATGACCCTATGTAATTCCTACTACCTCTGCGTGAAGCTGTGTCATATCTATGCTAAATAAAACTGATTTTACACATTTCTTTGTTCTCGTTCCCCAGCAATCATGGTTATTTTAACCCCACTGTATCTGAAGATGGTTGATCTACTGGGGAAATTTTGGTGGAAATTTGTCCATGTCGTTGCCAATGATGGGAACGTCCCTTCCTAAATAAAAGAATTAATAGTTGGGAATTGATCAGTACTGTCTGCAGTTCAACATAAACAATTATGGGTGTCTCAGGGTCATCTCATGCCGAGATTTGCCATATTTGGGAAAATTCTTAAAATATGTGGAAATTTTGGTAAAATTTGGTAATTAAACTAACAGAAGGTGCCTTTAATGGGCCTGAAGCGCATGTATATAGCGGCATAGACAATACGTGCAAATCATGTTTCAGATGATATGCTTAGTTGACCAAAATTGTCCGGGTTTCTGAATAAATAGTTAGATTTTTACACCCCACCCCCCTTGCATCAGGAAGATAGGAATTTCCAAGTGGTCGACAAGTTGGCAGCTGCATGGTTAAAAATACTCGAGACATCAAGTTTATGCTGATGGTCAGATGTCCACAAATAGATAAAGATATCGATGTGAGGTTATTTCTCTCTTAAAGTGGCACACCAGATACAGAATAACGATAAATAAATGAAAATCTCACTAAGGTTATTAGGTGCAAATATTCCCCACTTCCTGAAAAATGGCAATAAAATCCTAATTCTGGCGTAATGTAATGTCTAACTATGTATGCTTCGCAAATCAGATCACAATTATGTCACTTTTCACCACCTTTGTCCATCATAAGCCGAAATACGAAACGATTTTTCTGCTTTAGAGATGTGCAAACATGACCCTATGTAATTCCTACTACCTCTGCGTGAAGCTGTGTCATATCTATGCTAAATAAAACTGATTTTACACATTTCTTTGTTCTCGTTCCCCAGCAATCATGGTTATTTTAACCCCACTGTATCTGAAGATGGTTGATCTACTGGGGAAATTTTGGTGGAAATTTGTCCATGTCGTTGCCAATGATGGGAACGTCCCTTCCTAAATAAAAGAATTAATAGTTGGGAATTGATCAGTACTGTCTGCAGTTCAACATAAAAAATTATGGGTGTCTCAGGGTCATCTCATGCCGAGATTTGCCATATTTGGGAAAATTCTTAAAATATGTGGAAATTTTGGTAAAATTTGGTAATTAAACTAACAGAAGGTGCCTTTAATGGGCATGAAGCGCATGTATATAGCGGCATAGACAATACGTGCAAATCATGTTTCAGATGATATGCTTAGTTGACCAAAATTGTCCGGGTTTCTGAATAAATAGTTAGATTTTTACACCCCACCCCCCCTTGCATCAGGAAGATAGGAATTTCCAAGTGGTCGACAAGTTGGCAGCTGCATGGTTAAAAATACTCGAGACATCAAGTTTATGCTGATGGTCAGATGTCCACAAATAGATAAAGATATCGATGTGAGGTTATTTCTCTCTTAAAGTGGCACACCAGATACAGAATAACGATAAATAAATGAAAATCTCACTAAGGTTATTAGGTGCAAATATTCCCCACTTCCTGAAAAATGGCAATAAAATCCAAATTCTGGCGTAATGTAATGTCTAACTATGTATGCTTCGCAAATCAGATCACAATTATGTCATTTTTCACCACCTTTGTCCATCATAAGCCGAAATACGAAAAATTCGATTTTTCTGCTTTAAGAGATGTGCAAACATGACCCTATGTAATTCCTACTACCTCTGCGTGAAGCTGTGTCATATCTATGCTAAATAAAACTGATTTTACACATTTCTTTGTTCTCGTTCCCCAGCAATCATGGTTATTTTAACCCCACTGTATCTGAAGATGGTTGATCTACTGGGGAAATTTTGGTGGAAATTTGTCCATGTCGTTGCCAATGATGGGAACGTCCCTTCCTAAATAAAAGAATTAATAGTTGGGAATTGATCAGTACTGTCTGCAGTTCAACATAAACAATTATGGGTGTCTCAGGGTCATCTCATGCCGAGATTTGCCATATTTGGGAAAATTCTTAAAATATGTGGAAATTTTGGTAAAATTTGGTAATTAAACTAACAGAAGGTGCCTTTAATGGGCATGAAGCGCATGTATATAGCGGCATAGACAATACGTGCAAATCATGTTTCAGATGATATGCTTAGTTGACCAAAATTGTCCGGGTTTCTGAATAAATAGTTAGATTTTTACACCCCACCCCCCTTGCATCAGGAAGATAGGAATTTCCAAGTGGTCGACAAGTTGGCAGCTGCATGGTTAAAAATACTCGAGACATCAAGTTTATGCTGATGGTCAGATGTCCACAAATAGATAAAGATATCGATGTGAGGTTATTTCTCTCTTAAAGTGGCACACCAGATACAGAATAACGATAAATAAATGAAAATCTCACTAAGGTTATTAGGTGCAAATATTCCCCACTTCCTGAAAAATGGCAATAAAATCCTAATTCTGGCGTAATGTAATGTCTAACTATGTATGCTTCGCAAATCAGATCACAATTATGTCATTTTTCACCACCTTTGTCCATCATAAGCCGAAATACGAAACGATTTTTCTGCTTTAGAGATGTGCAAACATGACCCTATGTAATTCCTACTACCTCTGCGTGAAGCTGTGTCATATCTATGCTAAATAAAACTGATTTTACACATTTCTTTGTTCTCGTTCCCCAGCAATCATGGTTATTTTAACCCCACTGTATCTGAAGATGGTTGATCTACTGGGGAAATTTTGGTGGAAATTTGTCCATGTCGTTGCCAATGATGGGAACGTCCCTTCCTAAATAAAAGAATTAATAGTTGGGAATTGATCAGTACTGTCTGCAGTTCAACATAAAAAATTATGGGTGTCTCAGGGTCATCTCATGCCGAGATTTGCCATATTTGGGAAAATTCTTAAAATATGTGGAAATTTTGGTAAAATTTGGTAATTAAACTAACAGAAGGTGCCTTTAATGGGCATGAAGCGCATGTATATAGCGGCATAGACAATACGTGCAAATCATGTTTCAGATGATATGCTTAGTTGACCAAAATTGTCCGGGTTTCTGAATAAATAGTTAGATTTTTACACCCCACCCCCCTTGCATCAGGAAGATAGGAATTTCCAAGTGGTCGACAAGTTGGCAGCTGCATGGTTAAAAATACTCGAGACATCAAGTTTATGCTGATGGTCAGATGTCCACAAATAGATAAAGATATCGATGTGAGGTTATTTCTCTCTTAAAGTGGCACACCAGATACAGAATAACGATAAATAAATGAAAATCTCACTAAGGTTATTAGGTGCAAATATTCCCCACTTCCTGAAAAATGGCAATAAAATCCAAATTCTGGCGTAATGTAATGTCTAACTATGTATGCTTCGCAAATCAGATCACAATTATGTCATTTTTCACCACCTTTGTCCATCATAAGCCGAAATACGAAAAATTCGATTTTTCTGCTTTAAGAGATGTGCAAACATGACCCTATGTAATTCCTACTACCTCTGCGTGAAGCTGTGTCATATCTATGCTAAATAAAACTGATTTTACACATTTCTTTGTTCTCGTTCCCCAGCAATCATGGTTATTTTAACCCCACTGTATCTGAAGATGGTTGATCTACTGGGGAAATTTTGGTGGAAATTTGTCCATGTCGTTGCCAATGATGGGAACGTCCCTTCCTAAATAAAAGAATTAATAGTTGGGAATTGATCAGTACTGTCTGCAGTTCAACATAAAAAATTATGGGTGTCTCAGGGTCATCTCATGCCGAGATTTGCCATATTTGGGAAAATTCTTAAAATATGTGGAAATTTTGGTAAAATTTGGTAATTAAACTAACAGAAGGTGCCTTTAATGGGCATGAAGCGCATGTATATAGCGGCATAGACAATACGTGCAAATCATGTTTCAGATGATATGCTTAGTTGACCAAAATTGTCCGGGTTTCTGAATAAATAGTTAGATTTTTACACCCCACCCCCCTTGCATCAGGAAGATAGGAATTTCCAAGTGGTCGACAAGTTGGCAGCTGCATGGTTAAAAATACTCGAGACATCAAGTTTATGCTGATGGTCAGATGTCCACAAATAGATAAAGATATCGATGTGAGGTTATTTCTCTCTTAAAGTGGCACACCAGATACAGAATAACGATAAATAAATGAAAATCTCACTATGGTTATTAGGTGCAAATATTCCCCACTTCCTGAAAAATGGCAATAAAATCCAAATTCTGGCGTAATGTAATGTCTAACTATGTATGCTTCGCAAATCAGATCACAATTATGTCATTTTTCACCACCTTTGTCCATCATAAGCCGAAATACGAAAAATTCGATTTTTCTGCTTTAAGAGATGTGCAAACATGACCCTATGTAATTCCTACTACCTCTGCGTGAAGCTGTGTCATATCTATGCTAAATAAAACTGATTTTACACATTTCTTTGTTCTCGTTCCCCAGCAATCATGGTTATTTTAACCCCACTGTATCTGAAGATGGTTGATCTACTGGGGAAATTTTGGTGGAAATTTGTCCATGTCGTTGCCAATGATGGGAACGTCCCTTCCTAAATAAAAGAATTAATAGTTGGGAATTGATCAGTACTGTCTGCAGTTCAACATAAACAATTATGGGTGTCTCAGGGTCATCTCATGCCGAGATTTGCCATATTTGGGAAAATTCTTAAAATATGTGGAAATTTTGGTAAAATTTGGTAATTAAACTAACAGAAGGTGCCTTTAATGGGCATGAAGCGCATGTATATAGCGGCATAGACAATACGTGCAAATCATGTTTCAGATGATATGCTTAGTTGACCAAAATTGTCCGGGTTTCTGAATAAATAGTTAGATTTTTACACCCCAACCCCCTTGCATCAGGAAGATAGGAATTTCCAAGTGGTCGACAAGTTGGCAGCTGCATGGTTAAAAATACTCGAGACATCAAGTTTATGCTGATGGTCAGATGTCCACAAATAGATAAAGATATCGATGTGAGGTTATTTCTCTCTTAAAGTGGCACACCAGATACAGAATAACGATAAATAAATGAAAATCTCACTAAGGTTATTAGGTGCAAATATTCCCCACTTCCTGAAAAATGGCAATAAAATCCAAATTCTGGCGTAATGTAATGTCTAACTATGTATGCTTCGCAAATCAGATCACAATTATGTCATTTTTCACCACCTTTGTCCATCATAAGCCGAAATACGAAAAATTCGATTTTTCTGCTTTAAGAGATGTGCAAACATGACCCTATGTAATTCCTACTACCTCTGCGTGAAGCTGTGTCATATCTATGCTAAATAAAACTGATTTTACACATTTCTTTGTTCTCGTTCCCCCGCAATCATGGTTATTTTAACCCCACTGTATCTGAAGATGGTTGATCTACTGGGGAAATTTTGGTGGAAATTTGTCCATGTCGTTGCCAATGATGGGAACGTCCCTTCCTAAATAAAAGAATTAATAGTTGGGAATTGATCAGTACTGTCTGCAGTTCAACATAAAAAATTATGGGTGTCTCAGGGTCATCTCATGCCGAGATTTGCCATATTTGGGAAAATTCTTAAAATATGTGGAAATTTTGGTAAAATTTGGTAATTAAACTAACAGAAGGTGCCTTTAATGGGCATGAAGCGCATGTATATAGCGGCATAGACAATACGTGCAAATCATGTTTCAGATGATATGCTTAGTTGACCAAAATTGTCCGGGTTTCTGAATAAATAGTTAGATTTTTACACCCCACCCCCCTTGCATCAGGAAGATAGGAATTTCCAAGTGGTCGACAAGTTGGCAGCTGCATGGTTAAAAATACTCGAGACATCAAGTTTATGCTGATGGTCAGATGTCCACAAATAGATAAAGATATCGATGTGAGGTTATTTCTCTCTTAAAGTGGCACACCAGATACAGAATAACGATAAATAAATGAAAATCTCACTATGGTTATTAGGTGCAAATATTCCCCACTTCCTGAAAAATGGCAATAAAATCCAAATTCTGGCGTAATGTAATGTCTAACTATGTATGCTTCGCAAATCAGATCACAATTATGTCATTTTTCACCACCTTTGTCCATCATAAGCCGAAATACGAAAAATTCGATTTTTCTGCTTTAAGAGATTTGCAAACATGACCCTATGTAATTCCTACTACCTCTGCGTGAAGCTGTGTCATATCTATGCTAAATAAAACTGATTTTACACATTTCTTTGTTCTCGTTCCCCAGCAATCATGGTTATTTTAACCCCACTGTATCTGAAGATGGTTGATCTACTGGGGAAATTTTGGTGGAAATTTGTCCATGTCGTTGCCAATGATGGGAACGTCCCTTCCTAAATAAAAGAATTAATAGTTGGGAATTGATCAGTACTGTCTGCAGTTCAACATAAACAATTATGGGTGTCTCAGGGTCATCTCATGCCGAGATTTGCCATATTTGGGAAAATTCTTAAAATATGTGGAAATTTTGGTAAAATTTGGTAATTAAACTAACAGAAGGTGCCTTTAATGGGCATGAAGCGCATGTATATAGCGGCATAGACAATACGTGCAAATCATGTTTCAGATGATATGCTTAGTTGACCAAAATTGTCCGGGTTTCTGAATAAATAGTTAGATTTTTACACCCCACCCCCCTTGCATCAGGAAGATAGGAATTTCCAAGTGGTCGACAAGTTGGCAGCTGCATGGTTAAAAATACTCGAGACATCAAGTTTATGCTGATGGTCAGATGTCCACAAATAGATAAAGATATCGATGTGAGGTTATTTCTCTCTTAAAGTGGCACACCAGATACAGAATAACGATAAATAAATGAAAATCTCACTAAGGTTATTAGGTGCAAATATTCCCCACTTCCTGAAAAATGGCAATAAAATCCAAATTCTGGCGTAATGTAATGTCTAACTATGTATGCTTCGCAAATCAGATCACAATTATGTCATTTTTCACCACCTTTGTCCATCATAAGCCGAAATACGAAAAATTCGATTTTTCTGCTTTAAGAGATGTGCAAACATGACCCTATGTAATTCCTACTACCTCTGCGTGAAGCTGTGTCATATCTATGCTAAATAAAACTGATTTTACACATTTCTTTGTTCTCGTTCCCCCGCAATCATGGTTATTTTAACCCCACTGTATCTGAAGATGGTTGATCTACTGGGGAAATTTTGGTGGAAATTTGTCCATGTCGTTGCCAATGATGGGAACGTCCCTTCCTAAATAAAAGAATTAATAGTTGGGAATTGATCAGTACTGTCTGCAGTTCAACATAAAAAATTATGGGTGTCTCAGGGTCATCTCATGCCGAGATTTGCCATATTTGGGAAAATTCTTAAAATATGTGGAAATTTTGGTAAAATTTGGTAATTAAACTAACAGAAGGTGCCTTTAATGGGCATGAAGCGCATGTATATAGCGGCATAGACAATACGTGCAAATCATGTTTCAGATGATATGCTTAGTTGACCAAAATTGTCCGGGTTTCTGAATAAATAGTTAGATTTTTACACCCACCCCCCTTGCATCAGGAAGATAGGAATTTCCAAGTGGTCGACAAGTTGGCAGCTGCATGGTTAAAAATACTCGAGACATCAAGTTTATGCTGATGGTCAGATGTCCACAAATAGATAAAGATATCGATGTGAGGTTATTTCTCTCTTAAAGTGGCACACCAGATACAGAATAACGATAAATAAATGAAAATCTCACTAAGGTTATTAGGTGCAAATATTCCCCACTTCCTGAAAAATGGCAATAAAATCCAAATTCTGGCGTAATGTAATGTCTAACTATGTATGCTTCGCAAATCAGATCACAATTATGTCATTTTTCACCACCTTTGTCCATCATAAGCCGAAATACGAAAAATTCGATTTTTCTGCTTTAAGAGATGTGCAAACATGACCCTATGTAATTCCTACTACCTCTGCGTGAAGCTGTGTCATATCTATGCTAAATAAAACTGATTTTACACATTTCTTTGTTCTCGTTCCCCAGCAATCATGGTTATTTTAACCCCACTGTATCTGAAGATGGTTGATCTACTGGGGAAATTTTGGTGGAAATTTGTCCATGTCGTTGCCAATGATGGGAACGTCCCTTCCTAAATAAAAGAATTAATAGTTGGGAATTGATCAGTACTGTCTGCAGTTCAACATAAAAAATTATGGGTGTCTCAGGGTCATCTCATGCCGAGATTTGCCATATTTGGGAAAATTCTTAAAATATGTGGAAATTTTGGTAAAATTTGGTAATTAAACTAACAGAAGGTGCCTTTAATGGGCATGAAGCGCATGTATATAGCGGCATAGACAATACGTGCAAATCATGTTTCAGATGATATGCTTAGTTGACCAAAATTGTCCGGGTTTCTGAATAAATAGTTAGATTTTTACACCCCACCCCCTTGCATCAGGAAGATAGGAATTTCCAAGTGGTCGACAAGTTGGCAGCTGCATGGTTAAAAATACTCGAGACATCAAGTTTATGCTGATGGTCAGATGTCCACAAATAGATAAAGATATCGATGTGAGGTTATTTCTCTCTTAAAGTGGCACACCAGATACAGAATAACGATAAATAAATGAAAATCTCACTAAGGTTATTAGGTGCAAATATTCCCCACTTCCTGAAAAATGGCAATAAAATCCTAATTCTGGCGTAATGTAATGTCTAACTATGTATGCTTCGCAAATCAGATCACAATTATGTCATTTTTCACCACCTTTGTCCATCATAAGCCGAAATACGAAACGATTTTTCTGCTTTAGAGATGTGCAAACATGACCCTATGTAATTCCTACTACCTCTGCGTGAAGCTGTGTCATATCTATGCTAAATAAAACTGATTTTACACATTTCTTTGTTCTCGTTCCCCAGCAATCATGGTTATTTTAACCCCACTGTATCTGAAGATGGTTGATCTACTGGGGAAATTTTGGTGGAAATTTGTCCATGTCGTTGCCAATGATGGGAACGTCCCTTCCTAAATAAAAGAATTAATAGTTGGGAATTGATCAGTACTGTCTGCAGTTCAACATAAAAAATTATGGGTGTCTCAGGGTCATCTCATGCCGAGATTTGCCATATTTGGGAAAATTCTTAAAATATGTGGAAATTTTGGTAAAATTTGGTAATTAAACTAACAGAAGGTGCCTTTAATGGGCATGAAGCGCATGTATATAGCGGCATAGACAATACGTGCAAATCATGTTTCAGATGATATGCTTAGTTGACCAAAATTGTCCGGGTTTCTGAATAAATAGTTAGATTTTTACACCCCACCCCCCTTGCATCAGGAAGATAGGAATTTCCAAGTGGTCGACAAGTTGGCAGCTGCATGGTTAAAAATACTCGAGACATCAAGTTTATGCTGATGGTCAGATGTCCACAAATAGATAAAGATATCGATGTGAGGTTATTTCTCTCTTAAAGTGGCACACCAGATACAGAATAACGATAAATAAATGAAAATCTCACTAAGGTTATTAGGTGCAAATATTCCCCACTTCCTGAAAAATGGCAATAAAATCCTAATTCTGGCGTAATGTAATGTCTAACTATGTATGCTTCGCAAATCAGATCACAATTATGTCATTTTTCACCACCTTTGTCCATCATAAGCCGAAATACGAAACGATTTTTCTGCTTTAGAGATGTGCAAACATGACCCTATGTAATTCCTACTACCTCTGCGTGAAGCTGTGTCATATCTATGCTAAATAAAACTGATTTTACACATTTCTTTGTTCTCGTTCCCCAGCAATCATGGTTATTTTAACCCCACTGTATCTGAAGATGGTTGATCTACTGGGGAAATTTTGGTGGAAATTTGTTCATGTCGTTGCCAATGATGGGAACGTCCCTTCCTAAATAAAAGAATTAATAGTTGGGAATTGATCAGTACTGTCTGCAGTTCAACATAAAAAATTATGGGTGTCTCAGGGTCATCTCATGCCGAGATTTGCCATATTTGGGAAAATTCTTAAAATATGTGGAAATTTTGGTAAAATTTGGTAATTAAACTAACAGAAGGTGCCTTTAATGGGCATGAAGCGCATGTATATAGCGGCATAGACAATACGTGCAAATCATGTTTAAGATGATATGCTTAGTTGACCAAAATTGTCCGGGTTTCTGAATAAATAGTTAGATTTTTACACCCCACCCCCCTTGCATCAGGAAGATAGGAATTTCCAAGTGGTCGACAAGTTGGCAGCTGCATGGTTAAAAATACTCGAGACATCAAGTTTATGCTGATGGTCAGATGTCCACAAATAGATAAAGATATCGATGTGAGGTTATTTCTCTCTTAAAGTGGCACACCAGATACAGAATAACGATAAATAAATGAAAATCTCACTATGGTTATTAGGTGCAAATATTCCCCACTTCCTGAAAAATGGCAATAAAATCCAAATTCTGGCGTAATGTAATGTCTAACTATGTATGCTTCGCAAATCAGATCACAATTATGTCATTTTTCACCACCTTTGTCCATCATAAGCCGAAATACGAAAAATTCGATTTTTCTGCTTTAGGTTAGAAGGAACTAAATGTTTTCCATAGGCCACAGTGTTAACGTTTGACCACGCCCACGCTAAATTTTCGAGTTCCGAAGTGCACGATGCATGCGTTCGTAAAGACCAACCCTTTCGGAATCTGTTCGCACATAGGAGTACCTTTCGAGCCACGCCTTTTTTAAAAACCAGCATATGTTTTCCACACTACCCCACTTTTTGAACAGAATTTGACAGTCTGACGAAAGCCAATACACAGCCTCAATATCCCGCCATTGTTTGGACACGAACGCATTTCAGACTAGGAAACGCCCACGTTTTTACATGCTATGGGTATTATATTTCTTGAATTTGTAAAATTATTTGACATATTATACGCCAATCGCGCGCCAGAATTTTTTAAACTCGTATTCGAGATACCCTGTAAAAACGAAAGGGACGTAAGTAGTAATGGGGGGCACTATGGCCCAGTACCCCCCAGTGGGGGGCACTATGGCCCAGTACCCCCCAGTGGGGGGCACTATGGCCCAGTACCCCCCAGTGGGGGGCACTATGGCCCAGTACCCCCCAGTGGGGGGCACTATGGCCCAGTATCGAATACTGGACCATAGATCGTCCAGTATTCGATACTGGGCCATAGTGCCCCCCAGTGGGGGCACTATGGCCCAGTATCGAATACTGGACGATCTATGGTCCAGTATTCGATACTGGGCCATAGTGCCCCCCACTGGGGGGTACTGGGCCATAGTGCCCCCCACTGGGGGGTACTGGGCCATAGTGCCCCACTGGGGGTACTGGGCCATAGTGCCCCCCACTGATGGGTACTGGGCCATAGTTCCCCCCTGAGGATAGATATTCCTGTCATTGATGTGATATTTCTGATCGGAAAAAATGAAAATGGACTTAGACATTTTTTCATTACTAATTTTAAAGTTTGTATAATTCTGACCAGAGATGACACATCGACACGAACAGAATCAATTGGTGGGGATCCTACTGTGAAAACGATTTTGTTGAAATTTATCATTTATTTTTCAAAAACAAGAACAAGAACAATGAACAATAATATATTATTATACATCAATAATATTAACAAAGAACAATAATTTATGTACAAAACAAGGTCTCAGATTTGAAGAAACTTAATTGAACATCCTACAACATCCTACAACATCCTACGCTGAATCAATAACAAAAGAGTCTATTTTGTGGAGTTGTTGACACATTCGTTGTTATCTTCGTCTTCTTTGCGTTGTATGTATATCAGCCGTCGATGTCCTGGTGAAGTTTAATTCAACAGCAAATTTGCTTTTCTGTATAATCGACCATAGTGCTTTCCAAACCATCGAACTATTGTTCTGTCATTCTTGAAGAAATCCCGAGAATTGAATAATATTTTCATCCTCTTTCCTTTCATCATGTGGTGGAGTGCGAATATACAATATAATCCACACACATTTGTCGCACGATGTTGATATCGTGTTGTATTCATAGTCCATGCTGATGAGTTCCTTTTTATGAATGGTAACATATATCGTCTCGGTGGTGGTAGTCCAAATGAGTCGAAGTATACAGCTGATCTTCCCTTGAATAACATCAATGTCCAGTGTTCTCCTGGCTGATCCGATGAGTGCGTGTTCACAATATATGCTTGAATATGCTGTGGTTTCTTCTCTGGTAACAGATCTCTAGCACAAACATGTGTGTTAAGTTTACACAACCAGGAATTGTCCAGAATATATTGAAGTTCAGCTGTCTGCATCGTTGTAATTCTCTTTGACTCGCTGTGACCACATCAGAGTCCACTCTGCATCGAATTTTTTGCGGTTGAGCTCCAAACTGTTTCTCAGATGATCCCACATAAGGTATGCTTCGAACTTCTCCTTGCAGTGTGGGTTTAACTCCATCAGCTTCGGGAACCATCTTTCCATAACATTGTATATGTCAATTTTAATCAGCGCTAAGTCGATAAACTGGTTTGTCCAATCATCAGTTGTAGAGAACAAACACAGAACATGTTCACGTTGACTAGGATGTTCTATTTTACATCCTTCACAGTTTGCTGACACTTCCTTGCGAATAATTTCTTGTAGTTCTTCAATCGTAGCGTTGTTGAGTGTGTCCAAGATCAGTTTTAATCTCGGAGCAACGTGTTGTGAACGTCGGTATTCTTCATAGTAGTTCCATAGCTGTGTTGTGAACTCCATCCTAATAGTCAGTAAGCACTTCTCTCAAAGCTGTGATCTCTATTTCACTGTCGAATTCAGCATACACCAAAACGTTGACGGCTGTAGTGAGAGCTGTCAAGAACTGAAGCTCCAAACGCAGGTTCCCTGTCTTTATAGGATGTAGATGTCCCTCGTCGCTTCCTTGGTCCGGTGTCAAGTCGAAACCCCACAAACAATATCCATTCATATATTCTTTTAAATTAATGCCAATTGATTTGTTAACACCAAACATTCCTAAAGATTGATACAAAGATAAATATGATCTGAGACATTGTTTTGTTGCGAAGTTTGGTTCAAATGGACGGTTATGTATTGTATGACCGTCTTGACTAACTTCCAATTTATTCAAACTGAAATGTTTGAAGTGGAATGGATTGGTACCCAAATCTCCATTCATATCTTTATTTTCGACCAACGCAATAAAAAGTCTCTTTGGTAATTGTCCTTGAAATAAGTGGTCTTCAATTTTTGATCTAAGTCCAGTACTAATTGTGAAAGTTTTTATTTCTACTCGTCTGATAGGTAGTTTCATTTTTGACTGGGCAATTTCTTGATTTAATTTATTTGAGACCGCTGGAAAGAGACTAACTGTTCTGACATGGAACACTGCTGATTCGAAAACAATTTGTCCATCCTCGGAGCCAATGAGGCAAAATTTTGATGGTGATCTGTTTAATCTGATACGAATTTCAATTCCATTTGGTAAATATTTTTCTTGAAGAAACAGATCGGTGTGTAAGCGTCCGCATAGTTCAACAAATTTACTACCAGTGATCAAACTTTCTCTAGAAGTTAATCCAGCATTAGTACCACCTTTGGTGCTCTCTTCAAATTGTTCTGCTGTATCGCCATACCACATTTCTAAATTTGCTAATTGATTATCTTTATATTCTTGAGAGTATCCCAACAGATTTTCGAAATATGCTCGGTATGGGTAAGTGTCAGAATTCGAAGTTATCAATTTGTTGTTCAAGTAAACATCGATACTGCTGAACATGCTATGAAAGAAATTGTTAACAGGTGCTAATTCCGTAGCAGCTACCAAATTAGTTCCATCTTTTTTTGTAATTTTGAATTTCACATAAAGATAAGATTGATTAATATCTGTCCACTTTTCGGTTTGAGATGGTATGACAAACTCTATCGGAGCAGAATTATTCAGCGGTGCAATAGGATGATTTTCGATCCACTGCGATTCTGACATTGTAGCCACCGTTGGTGGAACATGTGTTATATCAAGTTCCGATTTATTGCATTCGCATGATCCATTTACCATTTGTGCCATGATTAATCAAAAATATCAAGAGCTCGACTGCTAGGATGATTTTTCGACTGACTTTTTCGGCGTTTGACAGCTGAATGATTCATTTTTGAAGTCGCTACTCTTTTTCTAGGTTTTTTTCTCGAGTTCAAAATTTGATTTTTAGCTTGTGTGCCAAAAGATTTTAAAGCTTTTTTACCTTCAGACATCAACGCTTCTTTCGGACTTTTACCTTGATTAATAATTTCATCTGCAACACCAAAAGTGTGTTTTTTCGCAAGTTGTAAAGCTGTCCGACCAAGCGGTTTTAGAAATGGTATAGCAGATCTCATAACTGATTTGAAAATTGAACCAATACCATTACCATATTGCCGTGGTACGCCTCTATACACGGGGAACATTGTTTTTAGAACTCCTCTCGTTTTCTGAAATGTAGCTTCACCAAAGACTTACCACCGATAAACTGAATTGATTTTCCTGTGTCGCCACTTATATTTACACTAATTTTGTCAAAGTATGACTTTGAAACTGGAACATAATGTAAATTTAAAAATTCATGTTTTACATGTAATCCGTCGATATCTCTTTTACTTCTGAAAGAAACAACTCGTAAAATTTGTACTTCAACATTTCCAACAAATGTGTAATCGGCAATATCAGAATAAACAAACATTAGATTATGACCAACATTCAAATCTACACCAAACGGAAATCTATTATTTGAATAAAAATCTTCAGAAGCGTTTTCAGTTTTGTAACCCAACTTGTGCAAAAGACATTGTGGTAATTCAATTCCTAGTTTTGTGTTACTTAAACTCTTGCGAATAATTTTCACACGTTTTGTACCTTTTGAGTACCCGATGTGAAATCCGTATTCGTTTTGCATTGCTTCTCCAAGTGTTTCATCAATTACATCTTGCATTGTATCAACTAAATCTGTCGCAGAGGTATACGAACCATTTTGTATCTGTATTTCAAGTGCATGAACGCCATCAGGTCTCTTAAATATCTTTTCTTCAAAACGATTTTGAAGAACAGACAGTAATATTGCATCAGTTGTAATCAAATTGAATTTACACGAATCCCCTGTAACATTGTATGTTTCTGAAGGTGTTATCAGTTCGGCTAATGCAACTTCCCATTTTTCTTTATCAATTTGAACTGGTTTTGGTAATTGTACAGTAAAACAACATTGAGTATTGTTTGGATACATTACCATCGAACTGTCGCTCGGAATTGTAATGTAGAAAGGATTCATACTTTCAAAATTTCTGCCGACTGATTTTTCAAATATTTCAAACGCGGTGTTGGTAAAATGTACCCCAAAGAACTACTGAGTAAAATTAACCACAGTTCGTTATTTTCACTTTGTAAACTTAAATGAACAATTGCTGTAGCGATTATACCAACAATTATAATAATTTGTGTAAAATATGTTACTTGATTTTTTGCAATTTTTTCTCCACAGATTTGAAATTGTGATGGAGCATCGAGACCAACTGAACCATTTTGAGACATGTTAAAAGTTTTATACCAAATTTGTGGCAGGTATCCAACTGTCAAATTTTTTAGGATAACCAGCCCAATGAACTTTAATTTCTCTAACTGATTTACCAGCAACTTTTCTTGAACGTTTACCAACAACTGATTCAATTTCGTAAACTTTATTATCTTTTATATGTTGAATTTCTTTACCATAAAATGATCCTGCGATGTTTTCACCATCTAAATCTACTAATTTGTAAGTTAATGGTGTACTTTTACAAACTCTACTAATTTTGAAAATTTCTTTTGTCCAATTTGGAAGATATCCTTTATCAAAAGTTCTCTTTGTTTTATTTATTCTAACAAAATCTCCAACTTTCAACATCTTATCTTTTTTCGTTTTTAACTTTCCATAAAGATTTCTGGAAACTTCAATTTCATTTTCTCGAGTTACTAAAACTGGTGCCATCTTAATACTTCTATGAAAACTTTTGTTGTAAGAATTCACAAAATCGTGCAAAACATCAACGTATTTCAAAGTTTGATTATGTGTAAAATATTTCCACATCTTTGTTTTCAATGTCCGTTGAAAACGTTCAACTATACTTGCTTTTGTCTCTGGATTCTCTGTTGTGAAAAAATGAATTTTCTTAGATTTCAAAAATTGTAAAAATAATTTATTTTTGAATTCTGAACCTTTGTCAGATTGAAATGAAGCTGGTTTTCGTTTTGATGATTTTAGAATTTTCTGAAATGTTTTAACTAAAGTTTTACCAGTTTTATCTTTAATTTTTTCAACCCATGCAAATTTTGAGAACACATCAATAACACAAAGTAAATATCTGTAATTGTCATTGTGCTTTTGCAAAGTTTGCAAATCTGCCAGATCAGCTTGCCACTGAATATCAATTCCTGCAACAATAGTTTTACGTCTGCGAAATTTCCGAACAATTGGTTTGTGCAAAGTATATGTTTTTTGCCATTGTAACCATTTTTTAACATCTGAAAGTTTAATTTTGTTATTTGTTTCTTTTGCATTTTTAAAAAGTTGATTTGCTCCACTGAAACCACCAACTTCTTTTGGATTGTAGTAAATTTCAGTTAGAAGTTTGTCAAATTTTATGTAAGTGAGGACCATCCTTTCAAAATAGTTTTTCTGGTTTCTGGTGTTAAAATATCAACTGAACGTTTTCTTGACTTGCCACTGATAGGAGTTGCATGAGGTGTATGAAACTCATCACCAGTGTGACCTTTTAAATGTCTTTGCATCCACAGCCATCGATCCCTGTTACCTACATAATCTTGTGGTATATTAAGTTCCCCCAATCCACGTAGGAATGTTTCATAACCAACTGGGTTAAAACCTTTTCGGTGACGAACAACATCGTTTATCAAATCAATTATATTTGATCCAGTAACTGTTTCTGTTCCATAAATTAATTGTCCACGATCATCCCATCTAAGTTTAGGATTAGTTGACAACAATGATAAAATTTGTTGTGCTTTACCACGAAATTTAGATGGCACACTTTCCAATATATGGTCACTCATTTTCCCAAAGTTTTCAGATAACTTTTGTTCAGGTAATCTGAATTTTGAATTTAAAGATTTTTGTGAAGTTTTCAATTTGTACAAATTTTCTCCAAATAACTGACTTTTCTGATTCAGAAATATTTTTATCATAAACTGATTTCAATTCTTTGTAAGAATCTGAAACATTTGAAATTGCAGGATCAGGAGGTAATTGAGGTTTATTCATTTCTGACATTTCCCATTGTTTGAAATCTTCCAACATTCTGAATGGTACAATAACCATTTTCTTCATATTTATTTGAGATTTAGTTTTTACAAAATATTTTTAACAACTGCACCTAATGTTTTGCTAATCAATGGAGCAAGAAATAATAATGGTAAAAAGCCACCTTTTTGATTCAAAATTTTCTTCTTTTGTTGCAAAGGTTTGTTCTTGTCTGCAAGATATCTGATATGTTTACGCTTCGAATGTAACTTGCGGTTCTGAGCTTCATTCAGTTTTACATTACCTTTTAAAAGATTTTGACAACATTCTGAAATGCAATCCATCACTTGTTTCGGAGCATCGTTGATCATTTTCTTTTTATATGCAGATGGAACTTTACTCATTGCAACAATCAACTCACCATATTTTTTTATCAGCGGTGCTTTCCGGCTCTTAGTTTTTGAAGGCATCTTCACAGTCTAAGTAGTTGTCTCAAAATGAGCAGAAAAATTATATGTTTCATCTTTTATCTTTTCGGATTGAACCATTCTAAAGCTTCGAATGCAGATTTCGATGCATCAGACAACGGCATAAATTTTGAAAATTCAAGATCAATAACTGGTTTTTTTTGTAACGGTTGATGTTGAGGGTTCTGCTGAGAAGGTATAGGTGTAAATTTAGAATGTTGATTTTGTTGAGTTTGCATCGGTGTAAACTTTGAATGATTTAGAGAAAGCTTTGTTTTACGTTTAGATTCTTTTTGATTACCTCTTTGTTGTGTTTGCTTCCGAGTAATCTTTGAACGTTTTGGAGAAACCTTTGATTTACTTTTAGATTGTCTACCAGTTTGTTCAAATGAATTTTTCAAAAGACTTCTAATTAAAACTCCTCCAAGAAACCCACTACCACCTCGTTGTAAAATTAATTTGCGTTTTGTTTCCATATCAGTTGATCGATCAGAGATTTTTTTAAGAACATTTTTATTTCTCTGAAAAAACTTTTTTGTCTGTGATGGTAATTTCCAATCATTTTCAAGAAATAATTCAGCTGCAAAAGTGAAGAAATTTATAATTTGTGACAGTTCATCACGACTAAACATCTCGGTGGACGACATGGTTCTAAAATGAAAAAAATAACAACAACTGAATTTATACTTTTGAATATATGACAGGACCTCGGTCATTAGCTGTCAACCATTTATGGAAAATATCAGTTCTAATTCGCAAATAATTTTCTGTTCTAGGATGAAAATCTACTAAAATATATCCATGATTTATTGAAGTTGCATCTTCGTATGCTTGTTTCAAATGATTGGTTTGCATTTGATGAGCCAAAACTTTTATTTGATTTTTATCTCGAACGCTTTGAAATAAAACCATGTAGTGTGCATTCAAACTTATAGTTCTGCTACTTTTTGATTTTTGGAACATGTTTTGAGTAATGTAAATTATTGAAGCATTTCGATGATGACCTTTTCTAGTAAACCAAAGCATTATTTTGTCTTCATCTTGTTCCCCCATCATGTCATCGAAAACAACAAGATGAGGAAATGATTTATCTGATACAATTTCCTCATCATCGTCTGGAATACCATCGATAAACTTAACGTTATCAATTTCTTTTATACGATTGTATGTGTCTTGCCATTCTTTGTAACACCAAACTATTTTCTTTGGTGGTGTTTGGAATAAATCGTGTTTAAATTCAATAACTTTTTTAACAAATTCTGTTTTACCTGATCCACTAGGTCCGCTGATAAAGAAATTACACGGATGTTGGAAAAGTAAAGATTCTTCCATGTTGTCACTTTGATGTCTAATCAGAGAGTGAACTTAACGACGTGTGAATTTAGTTTTTAAACCGAAATCTCCAAAGCTGTAAATATTTCCATACATTTCAATAATCCAATCATCATAGTCTTCTATTCTTCTGTGCTTTCTTCTGTAAATAAAAAAATCATCCCCCAAAATGTTTTTAATTTTTGCATATGTTGACATTTTTTTTGTTAACAAATACCCATAGATCCTAGGAACTGATTCAAAAGTTCCCCCATCAAGAGGTAAATGATCATCATACTTTGTATAATGAATATAGTCATGTTCATCAAAAGTTCCTAAATCTATATCTAAATGGTGTTGATCAGCACCAAATGTCCAAAAATCAGATATTTTTTCAATGAGAAAAAATGTTTTGAATTTAATAAATGATTCAATATATTTTTGAGAGAAATGAGAAGATATACTTGACTCAAGATAGGCCAATCTCTGTAAACATTCGCCGACATCACAGCATCGTAGTATTGCTTTCTTTTCTCTTTCAAACCAGACTTCTTGTAATTCCTTCTTTATCTCTGGAATAAGCGTCGACTGTGCCACCAAATATCCATAAATCTTCTCAGCAATTTCTGGAGGTACTACTCCTGCCAACATCTTGACATGAAATGACTCAACATCTCCATCCGTATGGGTATGTATGAATACCATTGACGAGTTTTCGTTTTGTGTACACCGATCTGAAAGTTTTGGTTTGACACTCACTAATCAATTGATGGTTCTTTTGTCTTTTAATTCTGGAAGGATACTCAACAACAGTTTTGAAATTTTCACGATCATTAACACATTGTACCATTGTTTCAAAATTAACTTTTTGACTTGTGCTGTAATCAAGAGTGATACCTTTTACCTTACATTTGGTGTATCTTACCCCATCTTTGATGTATTCATATCCGTAGTTCTTTGGTCCAAGTCCAACAAATTTGACAATCTTTGCATCTGGATGTTCGTCGCTCCATTTCCCCAATCTTCCTTCGATAGTTTTGATGTTCTTCTTTGATGGATCACTGACATACATACAGCTGTCTGTATCAAAATACAGCACTCTATCTCCAAGTTTTTCTAAAACTTTATACAATTGTAATCTTGCATACGCTGTAACAAAAGAAGCAACAACAACATTTGCTGAATGATGAGGTTCAATATTATCTAAGATGTCAACATAATTTACCAGAATGAATTTGTCACCATCAAGAAGTGTAACATTTTGAACAATTATATTGTTACTAGTAAGCAATTCAAAATAACGTGATGGTTTATCCACATACTCTGTTTTTGACATAAGATTTCTTTGTGCATTCTTACCCCATATACAATTAATCATAATTTTAGATATTTGACGTTTTCCTGGATTCTTCTCGATGTTCTCCAAATTTATACCCTCAGCTGCATAATAATCCTGTACAAACTTTTGTTTCTGTTCTTCTGTCTCAACACCAAATGGATAACCACTACATTCCTGTTTGATCTTTAGATGTTTATCGATATAGGATTTGTATATTTCATCTGTCCAATCTGTCCAATGCCAAATTTGGTACACATCAAGTATTTTGTAGCCAACATCCATTGCTTTGAATAATTCTGGCGTGGTCCACACTCCGGTTATAGCTCGATCTTCTTCTGAATGGTTACATGCCTCGTTCTCATTGATGGCACAAGTGTTGCACAGAGTAAAAACCATTTTATTGTTACAATGAATCGGTAGAACTGGAATATACAATTTCGATGATGGTAAAATTGTACATTTAACAAGCCCCGCATAGTCTCTAATGTGTTCTTGATCGATCTGCTCTTGGCTCAAAATTTCTGGATGTCCAACAGGGTAGAATTTATATTTGTTGCAAAATGGATACAACGAACACACATCGATGAACTTGATTTCTTTTGTGGAATCTTGATCAATTTCCTCGTACAATTTGATGGCATTTGTACGTCCACCAAACAATGCTTCTCTTGGCAAAATAGGGTCTCGATGTTTGTAGAAAGATTCCATTTGTTGTTTGAATTTCACATCCGATTTCATTCTTTCGTCGATCTGATGCTCCCAAATTGATTCAACTCTGTAACCAAGACTTTCCAGTTCATCTTTCTTCTGTTGGGTTCTTGTATATAATTCTTCCATGGTGAGCATCGTATAGGGATTCTTGTATTGTCTGTTGTTGTAACATTTTGGACATCCATGAAACAGACATCCATTCATCTCAAAAACTGTTCTTGTGGCTTCCTCATATCCATCGACGTAGTGTCCACCAATCTTGATTTCTCCTCCATTCAAAGCATGCTTGATTGTTATCATACGTGACAATGATATATGTTGAAGCCAACGTATCGCTTTCATGGAATAGTTTTTGGCACATGGGTATCCACCATCTGGAATGATTCCAATTGTTTTCTCTGGCATTGAATTCTTCCTCCATGCCAAATTGCAAACTTGTGCCAATGTTATTGACTCAATGAACGGGTCAATCTGTTCTGTTTCCAATATGTATTTCCTGAATTTTCCACATCCACGGCGAAGAATATCCACGTCTGATTTGCAGTACTTCTCTATCTCTTCTTGGAAGTTGAATATCGCATAATTTTCTATTTTCTCATTGTACCATTCAAAGAATTTCTCTCGATTTTCCACGCTCATCATGTCTGGTTTGTAGTAATCAGAAGCGAAGTAATGTCCAATGTAATTTTGAAACTTTGGTGAATTCGCCCAATGTGGAAAGTGTCCTTTTGCCATCTCATTCAGCTGAAAAGTTTGTGGAAATTTTGAAAGCGGCATCATCAGAAAACTCAGAGAATCAATAACTTTCACGCTGTTGCATTTTAAACTGAGAATTTTGTTTCCATTCATGATCAGTTCTGGTTTATGAATTCCACTTTGTATGAGTGCTTGAAGTAGAAACTGTGCATCGTACCCCTGAGCATTATGTGCTATTGCAACACATCCTTTGTGATCTTGATGGAATAACCAGTTTGTGAAGTCTGTTAAAACGTTGTCACCCTTGAATACAAATTCTCTGGAATCCGGTCCGCATGTTTCACATTTTTCTTCGATTGGTTTGCACATGCAATCTCCACAAGCGGTATGTGCAACACAGAAGTTTGGAATATGAACACCTGTGTCTTGTCTGCATTCAAAGTCAAAGAATACATATGGAATCTTTGCAGGTTTCTTTTCCGGTGATTCATATTTTGGAATGTAGCACCTGTGATCTGCTTCAACGATTTCTTTGCAATGTTTGCATTTCTTCAACCCCGCACATATATGTCTGTTTGATTTATTGATGAGAAATTCTTCATCACAAATGTTGCATAGTTGAACCAAATCACATATTTTTCTTTTCTGTTTTCCTTCCGTCTTCAAATGGTTGTCGAAACAAGATTTACTTCTGAATGATCGTCGACACGTTCTACACTTCACCAAATTTGTGAAATTACACTGTGTCAATGACCAGCATGCACAAACAAATATGCATCGATGATCGCCACGACTTTTGAATCCAATGTCACAGAATTCGCAGTAGTAGCTGGTGCCTAGAAATCCTTTGATTGATGTTATGGTGTCGAAGTGATTGTTGTTGTAGTAGATGTGTACACATTTGCTCTCCGAACACATTTCTGCAGGTTCAAATAGAAATCCAGCGCCAGCAAATTCATTGTGAATTTTCACAACATATTCTGGATACAATATTTCTTGAATCTTGTGGAACTCATTGATACTGCAAACTGTATCGTGTGGAATACCAGCACGGTTGAGTAGATTTTTTGCTGCATCTGTTTGTGCTGTGTATATTGATTGTCTTATTCTTTTCCATTTCTTTGACCAGCACGCAGATCCATCACTATCTGCCTTACACATTCCGACGACAATAGATCTTGCCATACACATAACATCATCAGCATTTTCAATCCGGACAATACTTCTTTTCACTTTTGTAAGCTTGTTCTTGTCTGCAAATGGTCCATAATGTAGTGAGTGTCGTGTACCACCTTCCGGAATATCTGTAACGAAGATTTCGAAATTGAGTGCACCGTCATGAATTGTAAAGTCTGCATTTGATTGAACCACATTTTGAATATTATCCATGAGTGTCTCACCATTCAATTCACTGGCTTTTGTGAATGGAATGAAAATGTTCATATCAAGTCCTGGATGATTTATCGTAACTCTGATTCTTGTCTTCTCATTTGCTGAACATTTCTGTTTCAATTCTTCTGTCAACTTCTCAAATATCTCTGGAATGTTTTCGATTGGATCTGTAAATTTCTCGAATTTCACACCAAATTGTCGTGATGCTGATTTAAATTTTCTGGAAAATTTCTCAGAGTTCAGCTCCAATTTGAAATATTTTGTTGGATTGAACACAACACGCTCTCTAGCCAGACTTCTCTTTCTCTTCCCACCAATTTCTCTATTCTGTCTTCGACCGCGTCCAATCTGACCATCACTAGAACTTTCTTCACTTTCGCCTCCATCAGTTTCCATATCGCTCTCTTCACTTTCTGCCTCATCAGTTTCCATATCGCTCTCTTCACTTTCTGCCTCATCAGTTTCCATATCGCTCTCTTCACTTTCTACCTCATCAGTTTCCATTTCGCTCTCTTCAATAACTGCAGGCCTTGGTCTTTTTCTAACAATATCTTCTTCGCTGGCGGAGTCGTCTGAAACAGGTCTTTTGATTCTCTTAAACATTTTTGTCTTGAGTTTTTGTCAGCAAAAAATATTGCGACTGGCTTCTTCGGAGTTGAAGTGTAAAGTGTATAATTACACAATTTTACACTTGCTTTTATAGCAGTCACTGCTATAAAAGCAGGTGTTAAAATTGTGTAATTATACACTTTACACTTCAACTCCGAAGAAGCCAGTCGCAATATTTTTTGCTGACAAAAACTCAAGACAAAAATGTTTAAGAGAATCAAAAGACCTGTTTCAGACGACTCCGCCAGCGAAGAAGATATTGTTAGAAAAAGACCAAGGCCTGCAGTTATTGAAGAGAGCTATATTGAGCTGCATAAAGAAGAATCTACACTACTACAGACTAGAAAAATTCAAGATAATCTTGTCGAATTGAGACAGATCTCTACTGATTTGTTTAAATTTTGTAACAAAATGCAATGGCAAGAGAAAAAAGAGAAAAACAAAGCTGATAAAAATTGGAAACCACCATATGGTTACTGTTACAAATGCGGACAAGACTCCCATTGGTCCTTCCAATGTAAAACAGATTTCGACGACAAAAAAAATGTGAAAACTATACAAAAAAGTCTACAAGCAGTAACAATACAAGAACAAAATGCAGTTATCAAAACTGAAGAGATGTCTACAACATCAGATGTTTTCAAACAACCCCGACCTGTTGATCCTACGAATGATTCACAGAACAAATCTGAAGATAAGCATCCAGATTTTGAAAATTCCAAGAAAACTTCCAAGAAAAAGAAGCTGAGACAATTCTACATTCCAAAAACAGATAAATGAATCGATACAAACATTTGAAAATTATATTGTGAATAAATTATGAATTGAACAATCGTGTTTTGTTTTGTTTTTTTCAGCTATGAAAGAGTAACCTTTTTGGGGAATGTGGGTGGCCCTGAAAAGGGCCGTTTTTCTTTTCCAGAATTCATAAAAATTCTGCCAAATCAGGATATATCCCGTTGGGATTAATTGTCACAGACCAAGTAGGGTTTGATCTGTGCGCCGCAGCAGCCTGAGCGAAGCTGTCAATTGCTGCATTGCACAGATCTTTCTTCGAGATCTGTGACAAGATCTCCACGAGATCAAGATTGCTTGGTTCTTGATCACATACTTCAGCCGATGGTCGTCGCCGAGCCAGAAAATCTGTTAACATCTGTTTCTGCACCACCTTTTGTTCAGGAGAATCCTGCCATTTCCTATAGGTTCTGATTTTCGTCTCCTCTGACGAATCTCTCTTCCTCCATAGCTTCTTGAAAAATTTCTTTAGAGACGGCATAATGAATGAAGTTCACTGAAAAAGTGAAAATATTTTTATACATTTGACACGGGCGGTAGAGAAATCACATGTCGCATTGACGTTAAAATTGACAAATGTTTCCTGGCGTTGTGTTTTTTCAGAGACGGATCAGCATTCATATTTTTCTTGATCATTATTGCATAGCGATCAAACAAATGTTTTTTATTTCGTTAGATCATTATCTATTATTTGGTACACATGATTGATATATTTGTTACCTCGTTAGGAAAATATGGAATGTTTTTCTAGTTTTGTTTTTGGAGATGTACATATTTTATACATAAAACTGAACACAAGAAAACATACTGAACATTTTTCTTCATCATTACAATCGATAACTTTACTTGGTCATCGTTTATGAACGAAGATGAATTCATATGTTAAAATATCTTAATTAATTGCATATACTATCATGAATTTAATCTATATCATATCGAAATGGTGAAACTAACAGATAATGCACTGAAAAGAAACACAACGTCAGGGAGCATTTGTCATTTTAACGTCAATGCGACATGTGCTTTCTCTACCGCCCGCGCAATCGTAATATATGTTCAAACACGGCCGTGAACAATTTTTATTCTGCATTCAAAGATGTCCGAAACCCCCGAACCGTTGATGTCTATACTAAGAGGAACGATAGGGCTAACACCCCAGATAATGCGGGGCGAACACGCAAAAGAAGTAACCGCCAGTGCAAAACTGGTTATGCAAATATGCAAAAAACAACAGCGTTGGAACAAAAGCAAAAGTCTCAAAAGAAAATCGTGGCGTGAACTTTGATGCCATACAAAACGGCCCTTTTCAGGGCCAAAAACAAAAACGGTCCTTTTCAGGACCAACCAATTTTTTCAAAAAGAAAAACTTTTAGCATTGCTTAATAACTAATAATGTTCTTTGTACCCTATGTTTTGTTTTGAAAAAATCACGCCACGAATAATTTAAAACAAAATATACTTGCAAATATTTGTTGTTGAATAAAATATAAATTGAACAATCGTGTTTTTGATTTTTTCAGCAATGAAAGAGTAACCTTTTGGGAAATGTGTGTGGCCCTGAAAAGGGCCGTTTTAAAATTATCATCTGACTTTAACATCGTTTTGTGTTTTTCTTATATCTTGACATATCTTTCCCATGAGAACCAATAGCTTTTGCGAATTCATCACTTTTCTCTGTATCTTTAGATTCTTTACAAGGAAGACGAAATCTGACTTTTGTCTCAGTAGAAGGCTTCATGATACTTTTAGGTTCTTTTTCTTTCGCAGCCAATATTTTTTCTTTTTTGATCTGTTTCTGTTCTTTCGATTTCTGAACATCATGAACCCTGATTGGTATATCTATCTCTTCTGCAACGAAACGAAGATTCACTTTTACTTCTTGATGCGTTACTTGTGTTTTCACGTCAATATCCCTGCGAAGACATCTCAGTTCATCTAAAATCGCTTTTAAAATGAGTGTATCTCCACCTATAGTCATTGTCGTATTAGCTTGGCCTGTTGACTGTGGTGCCGCATATGTATTCTGTACAACAGGATTACTGTATATCTCACTCTGAAGAAATTCTGTTAACGGATCCATCTTTGATAGCAATGCAATGTAACGTTGATCAAATTCGAAAATATTTTTATACATTTGACACGGGCGTCAATGAAATCACATGTCGCATTGACGTTAAAATTGACAAATGTTTCCTGGCGTTGTGTTTTTTCAGAGACGGATCAGCATTCATATTTTTCTTGATCATTATTGCATAGCGATCAAACAAATGTTTTTTATTTCGTTAGATCATTATCTATTATTTGGTACACATGATTGATATATTTGTTACCTCGTTAGGAAAATATGGAATGTTTTTCTAGTTTTGTTTTTGGAGATGTACATATTTTATACATAAAACTGAACACAAGAAAACATACTGAACATTTTTCTTCATCATTACAATCGATAACTTTACTTGGTCATCGTTTATGAACGAAGATGAATTCATATGTTAAAATATCTTAATTAATTGCATATACTATCATGAATTTAATCTATATCATATCGAAATGGTGAAACTAACAGATAATGCACTGAAAAGAAACACAACGTCAGGGAGCATTTGTCATTTTAACGTCAATGCGACATGTGCTTTCTCTACCGCCCGCGCAATCGTAATATATGTTCAAGACGGATCTTCTGACTTATTCTACATTCAAAGATGACTGCTGTAAACATAACAGATCTTGACGAGATAATGGTACAGGGGGTATACTGTAAAGCAGTGTGCGGCGGCGAAGAAATATCTCTGTTTTGGAGGGCACTCAGCGTTGCGGTTTACGGGACGACCGATGGATGGATGGTTCTGAGAGATGCGGCAGTTGACCTGTACTACGCAGAGAGTGACGAACTTGGTGCGTCGGCACAAGATTTACGGCGCACACCACTTTTGGCTGAATCAAGATTGATGGTTGAATTAGCGGCGACTGTTATACAGCGACCTATCGTCATGTTTGATGCTACCAAAGGCGGCTACAAATCAACACCAAGATTCAAGTCATCAATAACTCTAGTGTGGATCCCACACGTTTGCCACGAGCATTATTGTGAATGCGAAATATGGATGAGGCGAGGAGACAAATCAATTGAAGTTTTGGCGAACAAAGAAGTTCAATGTGGCGGATTCTAAACTATAACAAAAATAAAACGGCCCTTTTCAGGGCCACCAAATATTCGAAAAGAAAAACTCTTGATTGCTAATTGATATTTTCCAAAGTGAGATTTTCCTTTTGAAAAAAAATAATTCTAAGTCCATTTTCATTTTTTCCGATCAGAAATATCACATCAATGACAGGAATATCTATCCTCAGGGGGGAACTATGGCCCAGTACCCATCAGTGGGGGGCACTATGGCCCAGTACCCCCCAGTGGGGGGCACTATGGCCCAGTACCCCCCAGTGGGGGGCACTATGGCCCAGTACCCCCCAGTGGGGGGCACTATGGCCCAGTATCGAATACTGGACCATAGATCGTCCAGTATTCGATACTGGGCCATAGTGCCCCCACTGGGGGGCACTATGGCCCAGTATCGAATACTGGACGATCTATGGTCCAGTATTCGATACTGGGCCATAGTGCCCCCCACTGGGGGGTACTGGGCCATAGTGCCCCCCACTGGGGGGTACTGGGCCATAGTGCCCCCCACTGGGGGGTACTGGGCCATAGTGCCCCCCCACTGGGGGGTACTGGGCCATAGTGCCCCCCATTACTACTGACGTAATTCTACTTATTTAGTTCCTTCTAACCTTAAGAGATGTGCAAACATGACCCTATGTAATTCCTACTACCTCTGCGTGAAGCTGTGTCATATCTATGCTAAATAAAACTGATTTTACACATTTCTTTGTTCTCGTTCCCCAGCAATCATGGTTATTTTAACCCCACTGTATCTGAAGATGGTTGATCTACTGGGGAAATTTTGGTGGAAATTTGTCCATGTCGTTGCCAATGATGGGAACGTCCCTTCCTAAATAAAAGAATTAATAGTTGGGAATTGATCAGTACTGTCTGCAGTTCAACATAAAAAATTATGGGTGTCTCAGGGTCATCTCATGCCGAGATTTGCCATATTTGGGAAAATTCTTAAAATATGTGGAAATTTTGGTAAAATTTGGTAATTAAACTAACAGAAGGTGCCTTTAATGGGCATGAAGCGCATGTATATAGCGGCATAGACAATACGTGCAAATCATGTTTCAGATGATATGCTTAGTTGACCAAAATTGTCCGGGTTTCTGAATAAATAGTTAGATTTTTACACCCCACCCCCCCCCCCCCCTTGCATCAGGAAGATAGGAATTTCCAAGTGGTCGACAAGTTGGCAGCTGCATGGTTAAAAATACTCGAGACATCAAGTTTATGCTGATGGTCAGATGTCCACAAATAGATAAAGATATCGATGTGAGGTTATTTCTCTCTTAAAGTGGCACACCAGATACAGAATAACGATAAATAAATGAAAATCTCACTAAGGTTATTAGGTGCAAATATTCCCCACTTCCTGAAAAATGGCAATAAAATCCAAATTCTGGCGTAATGTAATGTCTAACTATGTATGCTTCGCAAATCAGATCACAATTATGTCATTTTTCACCACCTTTGTCCATCATAAGCCGAAATACGAAAAATTCGATTTTTCTGCTTAAGAGATGTGCAAACATGACCCTATGTAATTCCTACTACCTCTGCGTGAAGCTGTGTCATATCTATGCTAAATAAAACTGATTTTACACATTTCTTTGTTCTCGTTCCCCAGCAATCATGGTTATTTTAACCCCACTGTATCTGAAGATGGTTGATCTACTGGGGAAATTTGTCCATGTCGTTGCCAATGATGGGAACGTCCCTTCCTAAATGAAAGAATTAATAGTTGGGAATTGATCAGTACTGTCTGCAGTTCAACATAACAAATTATGGGTGTCTCAGGGTCATCTCATGCCGAGATTTGCCATATTTGGGAAAATTCTTAAAATATGTGGAAATTTTGGTAAAATTTGGTAATTAAACTAACAGAAGGTGCCTTTAATGGGCATGAAGCGCATGTATATAGCGGCATAGACAATACGTGCAAATCATGTTTCAGATGATATGCTTAGTTGACCAAAATTGTCCGGGTTTCTGAATAAATAGTTAGATTTTTACACCCCACCCCCCTTGCATCAGGAAGATATGAATTTCCAAGCGGTCGACAAGTTGGCAGCTGCATGGTTAAAAATACTCGAGACATCAAGTTTATGCTGATGGTCAGATGTCCACAAATAGATAAAGATATCGATGTGAGGTTATTTCTCTCTTAAAGTGGCACACCAGATACAGAATAACGATAAATAAATGAAAATCTCACTAAGGTTATTAGGTGCAAATATTCCCCACTTCCTGAAAAATGGCAATAAAATCCTAATTCTGACGTAATGTAATGTCTAACTATGTATGCTTCGCAAATCAGATCACAATTATGTCATTTTTCACCACCTTTGTCCATCATAAGCCGAAATACGAAAAATTCGATTTTTCTGCTTAAGAGATGTGCAACCATGACCCTATGTAATTCCTACTACCTCTGCGTGAAGCTGTGTCATATCTATGCTAAATAAAACTGATTTTACACATTTCTTTGTTCTCGTTCCCCAGCAATCATGGTTATTTTAACCCCACTGTATCTGAAGATGGTTGATCTACTGGGGAAATTTTGGTGGAAATTTGTCCATGTCGTTGCCAATGATGGGAACGTCCCTTCCTAAATAAAAGAATTAATAGTTGGGAATTGATCAGTACTGTCTGCAGTTCAACATAAAAAATTATGGGTGTCTCAGGGTCATCTCATGCCGAGATTTGCCATATTTGGGAAAATTCTTAAAATATGTGGAAATTTTGGTAAAATTTGGTAATTAAACTAACAGAAGGTGCCTTTAATGGGCATGAAGCGCATGTATATAGCGGCATAGACAATACGTGCAAATCATGTTTCAGATGGATATGCTTAGTTGACCAAAATTGTCCGGGTTTCTGAATAAATAGTTAGATTTTTACACCCCACCCCCCTTGCATCAGGAAGATATGAATTTCCAAGTGGTCGACAAGTTGGCAGCTGCATGGTTAAAAATACTCGAGACATCAAGTTTATGCTGATGGTCAGATGTCCACAAATAGATAAAGATATCGATGTGAGGTTATTTCTCTCTTAAAGTGGCACACCAGATACAGAATAACGATAAATAAATGAAAATCTCACTAAGGTTATTAGGTGCAAATATTCCCCACTTCCTGAAAAATGGCAATAAAATCCTAATTCTGGCGTAATGTAATGTCTAACTATGTATGCTTCGCAAATCAGATCACAATTATGTCATTTTTCACCACCTTTGTCCATCATAAGCCGAAATACGAAAAATTCGATTTTTCTGCTTAAGAGATGTGCAAACATGACCCTATGTAATTCCTACTACCTCTGCGTGAAGCTGTGTCATATCTATGCTAAATAAAACTGATTTTACACATTTCTTTGTTCTCGTTCCCCAGCAATCATGGTTATTTTAACCCCACTGTATCTGAAGATGGTTGATCTACTGGGGAAATTTGTCCATGTCGTTGCCAATGATGGGAACGTCCCCTTCCTAAATGAAAGAATTAATAGTTGGGAATTGATCAGTACTGTCTGCAGTTCAACATAACAAATTATGGGTGTCTCAGGGTCATCTCATGCCGAGATTTGCCATATTTGGGAAAATTCTTAAAATATGTGGAAAATTTTGGTAATTAAACTAACAGAAGGTGCCTTTAATGGGCATGAAGCGCATGTATATAGCGGCATAGACAATACGTGCAAATCATGTTTCAGATGATATGCTTAGTTGACCAAAATTGTCCGGGTTTCTGAATAAATAGTTAGATTTTTACACCCCACCCCCTTGCATCAGGAAGATATGAATTTCCAAGTGGTCGACAAGTTGGCAGCTGCATGGTTAAAAATACTCGAGACATCAAGTTTATGCTGATGGTCAGATGTCCACAAATAGATAAAGATATCGATGTGAGGTTATTTCTCTCTTAAAGTGGCACACCAGATACAGAATAACGATAATAAATGAAAATCTCACTAAGGTTATTAGGTGCAAATATTCCCCCACTTCCTGAAAAATGGCAATAAAATCCTAATTCTGGCGTAATGTAATGTCTAACTATGTATGCTTCGCAAATCAGATCACAATTATGTCATTTTTCACCACCTTTGTCCATCATAAGCCGAAATACGAAAAATTCGATTTTTCTGCCTTAAGAGATGTGCAAACATGACCCTATGTAATTCCTACTACCTCTGCGTGAAGCTGTGTCATATCTATGCTAAATAAAACTGATTTTACACATTTCTTTGTTCTCGTTCCCCAGCAATCATGGTTATTTTAACCCCCACTGTATCTGAAGATGGTTGATCTACTGGGGAAATTTTGGTGGAAATTTGTCCATGTCGTTGCCAATGATGGGAACGTCCCTTCCTAAATAAAAGAATTAATAGTTGGGAATTGATCAGTACTGTCTGCAGTTCAACATAAAAAATTATGGGTGTCTCAGGGTCATCTCATGCCGAGATTTGCCATATTTGGGAAAATTCTTAAAATATGTGGAAATTTTGGTAAAATTTGGTAATTAAACTAACAGAAGGTGCCTTTAATGGGCATGAAGCGCATGTATATAGCGGCATAGACAATACGTGCAAATCATGTTTCAGATGATATGCTTAGTTGACCAAAATTGTCCGGGTTTCTGAATAAATAGTTAGATTTTTACACCCCACCCCCCCTTGCATCAGGAAGATAGGAATTTCCAAGTGGTCGACAAGTTGGCAGCTGCATGGTTAAAAATACTCGAGACATCAAGTTTATATGGTCAGATGTCCACAAATAGATAAAGATATCGATGTGAGGTTATTTCTCTCTTAAAGTGGCACACCAGATACAGAATAACGATAAATAAATGAAAATCTCACTAAGGTTATTAGGTGCAAATATTCCCCACTTCCTGAAAAATGGCAATAAAATCCTAATTCTGGCGTAATGTAATGTCTAACTATGTATGCTTCGCAAATCAGATCACAATTATGTCATTTTTCACCACCTTTGTCCATCATAAGCCGAAATACGAAAAATTCGATTTTTCTGCTTAAGAGATGTGCAAACATGACCCTATGTAATTCCTACTACCTCTGCGTGAAGCTGTGTCATATCTATGCTAAATAAAACTGATTTTACACATTTCTTTGTTCTCGTTCCCCAGCAATCATGGTTATTTTAACCCCACTGTATCTGAAGATGGTTGATCTACTGGGGAAATTTGTCCATGTCGTTGCCAATGATGGGAACGTCCCTTCCTAAATGAAAGAATTAATAGTTGGGAATTGATCAGTACTGTCTGCAGTTCAACATAACAAATTATGGGTGTCTCAGGGTCATCTCATGCCGAGATTTGCCATATTTGGGAAAATTCTTAAAATATGTGGAAATTTTGGTAATTAAACTAACAGAAGGTGCCTTTAATGGGCATGAAGCGCATGTATATAGCGGCATAGACAATACGTGCAAATCATGTTTCAGATGATATGCTTAGTTGACCAAAATTGTCCGGGTTTCTGAATAAATAGTTAGATTTTTACACCCCACCCCCTTGCATCAGGAAGATATGAATTTCCAAGTGGTCGACAAGTTGGCAGCTGCATGGTTAAAAATACTCGAGACATCAAGTTTATGCTGATGGTCAGATGTCCACAAATAGATAAAGATATCGATGTGAGGTTATTTCTCTCTTAAAGTGGCACACCAGATACAGAATAACGATAAATAAATGAAAATCTCACTAAGGTTATTAGGTGCAAATATTCCCCACTTCCTGAAAAATGGCAATAAAATCCTAATTCTGGCGTAATGTAATGTCTAACTATGTATGCTTCGCAAATCAGATCACAATTATGTCATTTTTCACCACCTTTGTCCATCATAAGCCGAAATACGAAAAATTCGATTTTTCTGCTTAAGAGATGTGCAAACATGACCCTATGTAATTCCTACTACCTCTGCGTGAAGCTGTGTCATATCTATGCTAAATAAAACTGATTTTACACATTTCTTTGTTCTCGTTCCCCAGCAATCATGGTTATTTTAACCCCACTGTATCTGAAGATGGTTGATCTACTGGGGAAATTTTGGTGGAAATTTGTCCATGTCGTTGCCAATGATGGGAACGTCCCTTCCTAAATAAAAGAATTAATAGTTGGGAATTGATCAGTACTGTCTGCAGTTCAACATAAAAAATTATGGGTGTCTCAGGGTCATCTCATGCCGAGATTTGCCATATTTGGGAAAATTCTTAAAATATGTGGAAATTTTGGTAAAATTTGGTAATTAAACTAACAGAAGGTGCCTTTAATGGGCATGAAGCGCATGTATATAGCGGCATAGACAATACGTGCAAATCATGTTTCAGATGATATGCTTAGTTGACCAAAATTGTCCGGGTTTCTGAATAAATAGTTAGATTTTTACACCCCACCCCCCTTGCATCAGGAAGATAGGAATTTCCAAGTGGTCGACAAGTTGGCAGCTGCATGGTTAAAAATACTCGAGACATCAAGTTTATGCTGATGGTCAGATGTCCACAAATAGATAAAGATATCGATGTGAGGTTATTTCTCTCTTAAAGTGGCACACCAGATACAGAATAACGATAAATAAATTAAAATCTCACTAAGGTTATTAGGTGCAAATATTCCCCACTTCCTGAAAAATGGCAATAAAATCCAAATTCTGGCGTAATGTAATGTCTAATTATGTATGCTTCGCAAATCAGATCACAATTATGTCATTTTTCACCATCATAAGCCGAAATACGAAAAATTCGATTTTTCTGCTTTAAGAGATGTGCAAACATGACCCTATGTAATTCCTACTACCTCTGCGTGAAGCTGTGTCATATCTATGCTAAATAAAACTGATTTTACACATTTCTTTGTTCTCGTTCCCCAGCAATCATGGTTATTTTAAACCCACTGTATCTGAAGATGGTTGATCTACTGGGGAAATTTTGGTGGAAATTTGTCCATGTCGTTGCCAATGATGGGAACGTCCCTTCCTAAATAAAAGAATTAATAGTTGGGAATTGATCAGTACTGTCTGCAGTTCAACATAAAAAATTATGGGTGTCTCAGGGTCATCTCATGCCGAGATTTGCCATATTTGGGAAAATTCTTAAAATATGTGGAAATTTTGGTAAAATTTGGTAATTAAACTAACAGAAGGTGCCTTTAATGGGCATGAAGCGCATGTATATAGCGGCATAGACAATACGTGCAAATCATGTTTCAGATGATATGCTTAGTTGACCAAAATTGTCCGGGTTTCTGAATAAATAGTTAGATTTTTACACCCCACCCCCCTTGCATCAGGAAGATAGGAATTTCCAAGTGGTCGACAAGTTGGCAGCTGCATGGTTAAAAATACTCGAGACATCAAGTTTATGCTGATGGTCAGATGTCCACAAATAGATAAAGATATCGATGTGAGGTTATTTCTCTCTTAAAGTGGCACACCAGATACAGAATAACGATAAATAAATGAAAATCTCACTAAGGTTATTAGGTGCAAATATTCCCCACTTCCTGAAAAATGGCAATAAAATCCAAATTCTGGCGTAATGTAATGTCTAACTATGTATGCTTCGCAAATCAGATCACAATTATGTCATTTTTCACCATCATAAGCCGAAATACGAAAAATTCGATTTTTCTGCTTTAAGAGATGTGCAAACATGACCCTATGTAATTCCTACTACCTCTGCGTGAAGCTGTGTCATATCTATGCTAAATAAAACTGATTTTACACATTTCTTTGTTCTCGTTCCCCAGCAATCATGGTTATTTTAAACCCACTGTATCTGAAGATGGTTGATCTACTGGGGAAATTTTGGTGGAAATTTGTCCATGTCGTTGCCAATGATGGGAACGTCCCTTCCTAAATAAAAGAATTAATAGTTGGGAATTGATCAGTACTGTCTGCAGTTCAACATAAAAAATTATGGGTGTCTCAGGGTCATCTCATGCCGAGATTTGCCATATTTGGGAAAATTCTTAAAATATGTGGAAATTTTGGTAAAATTTGGTAATTAAACTAACAGAAGGTGCCTTTAATGGGCATGAAGCGCATGTATATAGCGGCATAGACAATACGTGCAAATCATGTTTCAGATGATATGCTTAGTTGACCAAAATTGTCCGGGTTTCTGAATAAATAGTTAGATTTTTACACCCCACCCCCTTGCATCAGGAAGATAGGAATTTCCAAGTGGTCGACAAGTTGGCAGCTGCATGGTTAAAAATACTCGAGACATCAAGTTTATGCTGATGGTCAGATGTCCACAAATAGATAAAGATATCGATGTGAGGTTATTTCTCTCTTAAAGTGGCACACCAGATACAGAATAACGATAAATAAATGAAAATCTCACTAAGGTTATTAGGTGCAAATATTCCCCACTTCCTGAAAAATGGCAATAAAATCCAAATTCTGGCGTAATGTAATGTCTAACTATGTATGCTTCGCAAATCAGATCACAATTATGTCATTTTTCACCACCTTTGTCCATCATAAGCCGAAATACGAAAAATTCGATTTTTCTGCTTTAAGAGATGTGCAAACATGACCCTATGTAATTCCTACTACCTCTGCGTGAAGCTGTGTCATATCTATGCTAAATAAAACTGATTTTACACATTTCTTTGTTCTCGTTCCCCAGCAATCATGGTTATTTTAACCCCACTGTATCTGAAGATGGTTGATCTACTGGGGAAATTTTGGTGGAAATTTGTCCATGTCGTTGCCAATGATGGGAACGTCCCTTCCTAAATAAAAGAATTAATAGTTGGGAATTGATCAGTACTGTCTGCAGTTCAACATAAAAAATTATGGGTGTCTCAGGGTCATCTCATGCCGAGATTTGCCATATTTGGGAAAATTCTTAAAATATGTGGAAATTTTGGTAAAATTTGGTAATTAAACTAACAGAAGGTGCCTTTAATGGGCATGAAGCGCATGTATATAGCGGCATAGACAATACGTGCAAATCATGTTTCAGATGATATGCTTAGTTGACCAAAATTGTCCGGGTTTCTGAATAAATAGTTAGATTTTTACACCCCACCCCCCCTTGCATCAGGAAGATAGGAATTTCCAAGTGGTCGACAAGTTGGCAGCTGCATGGTTAAAAATACTCGAGACATCAAGTTTATGCTGATGGTCAGATGTCCACAAATAGATAAAGATATCGATGTGAGGTTATTTCTCTCTTAAAGTGGCACACCAGATACAGAATAACGATAAATAAATGAAAATCTCACTAAGGTTATTAGGTGCAAATATTCCCCACTTCCTGAAAAATGGCAATAAAATCCAAATTCTGGCGTAATGTAATGTCTAACTATGTATGCTTCGCAAATCAGATCACAATTATGTCATTTTTCACCACCTTTGTCCATCATAAGCCGAAATACGAAAAATTCGATTTTTCTGCTTTAAGAGATGTGCAAACATGACCCTATGTAATTCCTACTACCTCTGCGTGAAGCTGTGTCATATCTATGCTAAATAAAACTGATTTTACACATTTCTTTGTTCTCGTTCCCCAGCAATCATGGTTATTTTAACCCCACTGTATCTGAAGATGGTTGATCTACTGGGGAAATTTTGGTGGAAATTTGTCCATGTCGTTGCCAATGATGGGAACGTCCCTTCCTAAATAACAGAATTAATAGTTGGGAATTGATCAGTACTGTCTGCAGTTCAACATAAAAAATTATGGGTGTCTCAGGGTCATCTCATGCCGAGATTTGCCATATTTGGGAAAATTCTTAAAATATGTTGAAATTTTGGTAAAATTTGGTAATTAAACTAACAGAAGGTGCCTTTAATGGGCATGCAGCGCATGTATATAGCGGCATAGACAATACGTGCAAATCATGTTTCAGATGATATGCTTAGTTGACCAAAATTGTCCGGGTTTCTGAATAAATAGTTAGATTTTTACACCCCACCCCCCTTGCATCAGGAAGATAGGAATTTCCAAGTGGTCGACAAGTTGGCAGCTGCATGGTTAAAAATACTCGAGACATCAAGTTTATGCTGATGGTCAGATGTCCACAAATAGATAAAGATATCGATGTGAGGTTATTTCTCTCTTAAAGTGGCACACCAGATACAGAATAACGATAAATAAATGAAAATCTCACTAAGGTTATTAGGTGCAAATATTCCCCACTTCCTGAAAAATGGCAATAAAATCCAAATTCTGGCGTAATGTAATGTCTAACTATGTATGCTTCGCAAATCAGATCACAATTATGTCATTTTTCACCACCTTTGTCCATCATAAGCCGAAATACGAAAAATTCGATTTTTCTGCTTTAAGAGATGTGCAAACATGACCCTATGTAATTCCTACTACCTCTGCGTGAAGCTGTGTCATATCTATGCTAAATAAAACTGATTTTACACATTTCTTTGTTCTCGTTCCCCAGCAATCATGGTTATTTTAACCCCACTGTATCTGAAGATGGTTGATCTACTGGGGAAATTTTGGTGGAAATTTGTCCATGTCGTTGCCAATGATGGGAACGTCCCTTCCTAAATAAAAGAATTAATAGTTGGGAATTGATCAGTACTGTCTGCAGTTCAACATAAAAAATTATGGGTGTCTCAGGGTCATCTCATGCCGAGATTTGCCATATTTGGGAAAATTCTTAAAATATGTTGAAATTTTGGTAAAATTTGGTAATTAAACTAACAGAAGGTGCCTTTAATGGGCATGAAGCGCATGTATATAGCGGCATAGACAATACGTGCAAATCATGTTTCAGATGATATGCTTAGTTGACCAAAATTGTCCGGGTTTCTGAATAAATAGTTAGATTTTTACACCCCACCCCCCTTGCATCAGGAAGATAGGAATTTCCAAGTGGTCGACAAGTTGGCAGCTGCATGGTTAAAAATACTCGAGACATCAAGTTTATGCTGATGGTCAGATGTCCACAAATAGATAAAGATATCGATGTGAGGTTATTTCTCTCTTAAAGTGGCACACCAGATACAGAATAACGATAAATAAATGAAAATCTCACTAAGGTTATTAGGTGCAAATATTCCCCACTTCCTGAAAAATGGCAATAAAATCCTAATTCTGGCGTAATGTAATGTCTAACTATGTATGCTTCGCAAATCAGATCACAATTATGTCATTTTTCACCACCTTTGTCCATCATAAGCCGAAATACGAAAAATTCGATTTTTCTGCTTTAGAGATGTGCAAACATGACCCTATGTAATTCCTACTACCTCTGCGTGAAGCTGTGTCATATCTATGCTAAATAAAACTGATTTTACACATTTCTTTGTTCTCGTTCCCCAGCAATCATGGTTATTTTAACCCCACTGTATCTGAAGATGGTTGATCTACTGGGGAAATTTTGGTGGAAATTTGTCCATGTCGTTGCCAATGCTGGGAACGTCCCTTCCTAAATAAAAGAATTAATAGTTGGGAATTGATCAGTACTGTCTGCAGTTCAACATAAAAAATTATGGGTGTCTCAGGGTCATCTCATGCCGAGATTTGCCATATTTGGGAAAATTCTTAAAATATGTTGAAATTTTGGTAAAATTTGGTAATTAAACTAACAGAAGGTGCCTTTAATGGGCATGCAGCGCATGTATATAGCGGCATAGACAATACGTGCAAATCATGTTTCAGATGATATGCTTAGTTGACCAAAATTGTCCGGGTTTCTGAATAAATAGTTAGATTTTTACACCCCACCCCCCCTTGCATCAGGAAGATAGGAATTTCCAAGTGGTCGACAAGTTGGCAGCTGCATGGTTAAAAAATACTCGAGACATCAAGTTTATGCTGATGGTCAGATGTCCACAAATAGATAAAGATATCGATGTGAGGTTATTTCTCTCTTAAAGTGGCACACCAGATACAGAATAACGATAAATAAATGAAAATCTCACTAAGGTTATTAGGTGCAAATATTCCCCACTTCCTGAAAAATGGCAATAAAATCTAAATTCTGGCGTAATGTAATGTCTAACTATGTATGCTTCGCAAATCAGATCACAATTATGTCATTTTTCACCACCTTTGTCCATCATAAGCCGAAATACGAAAAATTCGATTTTTCTGCTTTAAGAGATGTGCAAACATGACCCTATGTAATTCCTACTACCTCTGCGTGAAGCTGTGTCATATCTATGCTAAATAAAACTGATTTTACACATTTCTTTGTTCTCGTTCCCCAGCAATCATGGTTATTTTAACCCCACTGTATCTGAAGATGGTTGATCTACTGGGGAAATTTTGGTGGAAATTTGTCCATGTCGTTGCCAATGATGGGAACGTCCCTTCCTAAATAAAAGAATTAATAGTTGGGAATTGATCAGTACTGTCTGCAGTTCAACATAAAAAATTATGGGTGTCTCAGGGTCATCTCATGCCGAGATTTGCCATATTTGGGAAAATTCTTAAAATATGTGGAAATTTTGGTAAAATTTGGTAATTAAACTAACAGAAGGTGCCTTTAATGGGCATGAAGCGCATGTATATAGCGGCATAGACAATACGTGCAAATCATGTTTCAGATGATATGCTTAGTTGACCAAAATTGTCCGGGTTTCTGAATAAATAGTTAGATTTTTACACCCCACCCCCTTGCATCAGGAAGATAGGAATTTCCAAGTGGTCGACAAGTTGGCAGCTGCATGGTTAAAAATACTCGAGACATCAAGTTTATGCTGATGGTCAGATGTCCACAAATAGATAAAGATATCGATGTGAGGTTATTTCTCTCTTAAAGTGGCACACCAGATACAGAATAACGATAAATAAATGAAAATCTCACTAAGGTTATTAGGTGCAAATATTCCCCACTTCCTGAAAAATGGCAATAAAATCCTAATTCTGGCGTAATGTAATGTCTAACTATGTATGCTTCGCAAATCAGATCACAATTATGTCATTTTTCACCACCTTTGTCCATCATAAGCCGAAATACGAAACGATTTTTCTGCTTTAGAGATGTGCAAACATGACCCTATGTAATTCCTACTACCTCTGCGTGAAGCTGTGTCATATCTATGCTAAATAAAACTGATTTTACACATTTCTTTGTTCTCGTTCCCCAGCAATCATGGTTATTTTAACCCCACTGTATCTGAAGATGGTTGATCTACTGGGGAAATTTTGGTGGAAATTTGTCCATGTCGTTGCCAATGATGGGAACGTCCCTTCCTAAATAAAAGAATTAATAGTTGGGAATTGATCAGTACTGTCTGCAGTTCAACATAAAAAATTATGGGTGTCTCAGGGTCATCTCATGCCGAGATTTGCCATATTTGGGAAAATTCTTAAAATATGTGGAAATTTTGGTAAAATTTGGTAATTAAACTAACAGAAGGTGCCTTTAATGGGCATGAAGCGCATGTATATAGCGGCATAGACAATACGTGCAAATCATGTTTCAGATGATATGCTTAGTTGACCAAAATTGTCCGGGTTTCTGAATAAATAGTTAGATTTTTACACCCCACCCCCCTTGCATCAGGAAGATAGGAATTTCCAAGTGGTCGACAAGTTGGCAGCTGCATGGTTAAAAATACTCGAGACATCAAGTTTATGCTGATGGTCAGATGTCCACAAATAGATAAAGATATCGATGTGAGGTTATTTCTCTCTTAAAGTGGCACACCAGATACAGAATAACGATAAATAAATGAAAATCTCACTAAGGTTATTAGGTGCAAATATTCCCCACTTCCTGAAAAATGGCAATCAAATCCTAATTCTGGCGTAATGTAATGTCTAACTATGTATGCTTCGCAAATCAGATCACAATTATGTCATTTTTCACCACCTTTGTCCATCATAAGCCGAAATACGAAAAATTCGATTTTTCTGCTTTAAGAGATGTGCACACATGACCCTATGTAATTCCTACTACCTCTGCGTGAAGCTGTGTCATATCTATGCTAAATAAAACTGATTTTACACATTTCTTTGTTCTCGTTCCCCAGCAATCATGGTTATTTTAACCCCACTGTATCTGAAGATGGTTGATCTACTGGGGAAATTTTGGTGGAAATTTGTCCATGTCGTTGCCAATGATGGGAACGTCCCTTCCTAAATAAAAGAATTAATAGTTGGGAATTGATCAGTACTGTCTGCAGTTCAACATAAACAATTATGGGTGTCTCAGGGTCATCTCATGCCGAGATTTGCCATATTTGGGAAAATTCTTAAAATATGTGGAAATTTTGGTAAAATTTGGTAATTAAACTAACAGAAGGTGCCTTTAATGGGCATGAAGCGCATGTATATAGCGGCATAGACAATACGTGCAAATCATGTTTCAGATGATATGCTTAGTTGACCAAAATTGTCCGGGTTTCTGAATAAATAGTTAGATTTTTACACCCCACCCCCCTTGCATCAGGAAGATAGGAATTTCCAAGTGGACGACAAGTTGGCAGCTGCATGGTTAAAAATACTCGAGACATCAAGTTTATGCTGATGGTCAGATGTCCACAAATAGATAAAGATATCGATGTGAGGTTATTTCTCTCTTAAAGTGGCACACCAGATACAGAATAACGATAAATAAATGAAAATCTCACTAAGGTTATTAGGTGCAAATATTCCCCACTTCCTGAAAAATGGCAATAAAATCCAAATTCTGGCGTAATGTAATGTCTAACTATGTATGCTTCGCAAATCAGATCACAATTATGTCATTTTTCACCACCTTTGTCCATCATAAGCCGAAATACGAAAAATTCGATTTTTCTGCTTTAAGAGATGTGCAAACATGACCCTATGTAATTCCGACTACCTCTGCGTGAAGCTGTGTCATATCTATGCTAAATAAAACTGATTTTACACATTTCTTTGTTCTCGTTCCCCAGCAATCATGGTTATTTTAACCCCACTGTATCTGAAGATGGTTGATCTACTGGGGAAATTTTGGTGGAAATTTGTCCATGTCGTTGCCAATGATGGGAACGTCCCTTCCTAAATAAAAGAATTAATAGTTGGGAATTGATCAGTACTGTCTGCAGTTCAACATAAAAAATTATGGGTGTCTCAGGGTCATCTCATGCCGAGATTTGCCATATTTGGGAAAATTCTTAAAATATGTGGAAATTTTGGTAAAATTTGGTAATTAAACTAACAGAAGGTGCCTTTAATGGGCATGAAGCGCATGTATATAGCGGCATAGACAATACGTGCAAATCATGTTTCAGATGATATGCTTAGTTGACCAAAATTGTCCGGGTTTCTGAATAAATAGTTAGATTTTTACACCCCACCCCCCTTGCATCAGGAAGATAGGAATTTCCAAGTGGTCGACAAGTTGGCAGCTGCATGGTTAAAAATACTCGAGACATCAAGTTTATGCTGATGGTCAGATGTCCACAAATAGATAAAGATATCGATGTGAGGTTATTTCTCTCTTAAAGTGGAACACCAGATACAGAATAACGATAAATAAATGAAAATCTCACTAAGGTTATTAGGTGCAAATATTCCCCACTTCCTGAAAAATGGCAATAAAATCCTAATTCTGGCGTAATGTAATGTCTAACTATGTATGCTTCGCAAATCAGATCACAATTATGTCATTTTTCACCACCTTTGTCCATCATAAGCCGAAATACGAAACGATTTTTCTGCTTTAGAGATGTGCAAACATGACCCTATGTAATTCCTACTACCTCTGCGTGAAGCTGTGTCATATCTATGCTAAATAAAACTGATTTTACACATTTCTTTGTTCTCGTTCCCCAGCAATCATGGTTATTTTAACCCCACTGTATCTGAAGATGGTTGATCTACTGGGGAAATTTTGGTGGAAATTTGTCCATGTCGTTGCCAATGATGGGAACGTCCCTTCCTAAATAAAAGAATTAATAGTTGGGAATTGATCAGTACTGTCTGCAGTTCAACATAAAAAATTATGGGTGTCTCAGGGTCATCTCATGCCGAGATTTGCCATATTTGGGAAAATTCTTAAAATATGTGGAAATTTTGGTAAAATTTGGTAATTAAACTAACAGAAGGTGCCTTTAATGGGCATGAAGCGCATGTATATAGCGGCATAGACAATACGTGCAAATCATGTTGACCAAAATTGTCCGGGTTTCTGAATAAATAGTTAGATTTTTACACCCCACCCCCCTTGCATCAGGAAGATAGGAATTTCCAAGTGGTCGACAAGTTGGCAGCTGCATGGTTAAAAATACTCGAGACATCAAGTTTATGCTGATGGTCAGATGTCCACAAATAGATAAAGATATCGATGTGAGGTTATTTCTCTCTTAAAGTGGCACACCAGATACAGAATAACGATAAATAAATGAAAATCTCACTAAGGTTATTAGGTGCAAATATTCCCCACTTCCTGAAAAATGGCAATAAAATCCAAATTCTGGCGTAATGTAATGTCTAACTATGTATGCTTCGCAAATCAGATCACAATTATGTCATTTTTCACCACCTTTGTCCATCATAAGCCGAAATACGAAAAATTCGATTTTTCTGCTTTAAGAGATGTGCAAACATGACCCTATGTAATTCCTACTACCTCTGCGTGAAGCTGTGTCATATCTATGCTAAATAAAACTGATTTTACACATTTCTTTGTTCTCGTTCCCCAGCAATCATGGTTATTTTAACCCCACTGTATCTGAAGATGGTTGATCTACTGGGGAAATTTTGGTGGAAATTTGTCCATGTCGTTGCCAATGATGGGAACGTCCCTTCCTAAATAAAAGAATTAATAGTTGGGAATTGATCAGTACTGTCTGCAGTTCAACATAAAAAATTATGGGTGTCTCAGGGTCATCTCATGCCGAGATTTGCCATATTTGGGAAAATTCTTAAAATATGTGGAAATTTTGGTAAAATTTGGTAATTAAACTAACAGAAGGTGCCTTTAATGGGCATGAAGCGCATGTATATAGCGGCATAGACAATACGTGCAAATCATGTTTCAGATGATATGCTTAGTTGACCAAAATTGTCCGGGTTTCTGAATAAATAGTTAGATTTTTACACCCCACCCCCCTTGCATCAGGAAGATAGGAATTTCCAAGTGGTCGACAAGTTGGCAGCTGCATGGTTAAAAATACTCGAGACATCAAGTTTATGCTGATGGTCAGATGTCCACAAATAGATAAAGATATCGATGTGAGGTTATTTCTCTCTTAAAGTGGCACACCAGATACAGAATAACGATAAATAAATGAAAATCTCACTAAGGTTATTAGGTGCAAATATTCCCCACTTCCTGAAAAATGGCAATAAAATCCAAATTCTGGCGTAATGTAATGTCTAACTATGTATGCTTCTCAAATCAGATCACAATTATGTCATTTTTCACCACCTTTGTCCATCATAAGCCGAAATACGAAAAATTCGATTTTTCTGCTTTAAGAGATGTGCAAACATGACCCTATGTAATTCCTACTACCTCTGCGTGAAGCTGTGTCATATCTATGCTAAATAAAACTGATTTTACACATTTCTTTGTTCTCGTTCCCCAGCAATCATGGTTATTTTAACCCCACTGTATCTGAAGATGGTTGATCTACTGGGGAAATTTTGGTGGAAATTTGTCCATGTCGTTGCCAATGATGGGAACGTCCCTTCCTAAATAAAAGAATTAATAGTTGGGAATTGATCAGTACTGTCTGCAGTTCAACATAAAAAATTATGGGTGTCTCAGGGTCATCTCATGCCGAGATTTGCCATATTTGGGAAAATTCTTAAAATATGTGGAAATTTTGGTAAAATTTGGTAATTAAACTAACAGAAGGTGCCTTTAATGGGCATGAAGCGCATGTATATAGCGGCATAGACAATACGTGCAAATCATGTTTCAGATGATATGCTTAGTTGACCAAAATTGTCCGGGTTTCTGAATAAATAGTTAGATTTTTACACCCCACCCCCCTTGCATCAGGAAGATAGGAATTTCCAAGTGGTCGACAAGTTGGCAGCTGCATGGTTAAAAATACTCGAGACATCAAGTTTATGCTGATGGTCAGATGTCCACAAATAGATAAAGATATCGATGTGAGGTTATTTCTCTCTTAAAGTGGCACACCAGATACAGAATAACGATAAATAAATGAAAATCTCACTAAGGTTATTAGGTGCAAATATTCCCCACTTCCTGAAAAATGGCAATAAAATCCTAATTCTGGCGTAATGTAATGTCTAACTATGTATGCTTCGCAAATCAGATCACAATTATGTCATTTTTCACCACCTTTGTCCATCATAAGCCGAAATACGAAACGATTTTTCTGCTTTAGAGATGTGCAAACATGACCCTATGTAATTCCTACTACCTCTGCGTGAAGCTGTGTCATATCTATGCTAAATAAAACTGATTTTACACATTTCTTTGTTCTCGTTCCCCAGCAATCATGGTTATTTTAACCCCACTGTATCTGAAGATGGTTGATCTACTGGGGAAATTTTGGTGGAAATTTGTCCATGTCGTTGCCAATGATGGGAACGTCCCTTCCTAAATAAAAGAATTAATAGTTGGGAATTGATCAGTACTGTCTGCAGTTCAACATAAACAATTATGGGTGTCTCAGGGTCATCTCATGCCGAGATTTGCCATATTTGGAAAAATTCTTAAAATATGTGGAAATTTTGGTAAAATTTGGTAATTAAACTAACAGAAGGTGCCTTTAATGGGCATGAAGCGCATGTATATAGCGGCATAGACAATACGTGCAAATCATGTTTCAGATGATATGCTTAGTTGACCAAAATTGTCCGGGTTTCTGAATAAATAGTTAGATTTTTACACCCCACCCCCCTTGCATCAGGAAGATAGGAATTTCCAAGTGGTCGACAAGTTGGCAGCTGCATGGTTAAAAATACTCGAGACATCAAGTTTATGCTGATGGTCAGATGTCCACAAATAGATAAAGATATCGATGTGAGGTTATTTCTCTCTTAAAGTGGCACACCAGATACAGAATAACGATAAATAAATGAAAATCTCACTAAGGTTATTAGGTGCAAATATTCCCCACTTCCTGAAAAATGGCAATAAAATCCTAATTCTGGCGTAATGTAATGTCTAACTATGTATGCTTCGCAAATCAGATCACAATTATGTCATTTTTCACCACCTTTGTCCATCATAAGCCGAAATACGAAACGATTTTTCTGCTTTAGAGATGTGCAAACATGACCCTATGTAATTCCTACTACCTCTGCGTGAAGCTGTGTCATATCTATGCTAAATAAAACTGATTTTACACATTTCTTTGTTCTCGTTCCCCAGCAATCATGGTTATTTTAACCCCACTGTATCTGAAGATGGTTGATCTACTGGGGAAATTTTGGTGGAAATTTGTTCATGTCGTTGCCAATGATGGGAACGTCCCTTCCTAAATAAAAGAATTAATAGTTGGGAATTGATCAGTACTGTCTGCAGTTCAACATAAAAAATTATGGGTGTCTCAGGGTCATCTCATGCCGAGATTTGCCATATTTGGGAAAATTCTTAAAATATGTGGAAATTTTGGTAAAATTTGGTAATTAAACTAACAGAAGGTGCCTTTAATGGGCATGAAGCGCATGTATATAGCGGCATAGACAATACGTGCAAATCATGTTTCAGATGATATGCTTAGTTGACCAAAATTGTCCGGGTTTCTGAATAAATAGTTAGATTTTTACACCCCACCCCCCTTGCATCAGGAAGATAGGAATTTCCAAGTGGTCGACAAGTTGGCAGCTGCATGGTTAAAAATACTCGAGACATCAAGTTTATGCTGATGGTCAGATGTCCACAAATAGATAAAGATATCGATGTGAGGTTATTTCTCTCTTAAAGTGGCACACCAGATACAGAATAACGATAAATAAATGAAAATCTCACTAAGGTTATTAGGTGCAAATATTCCCCACTTCCTGAAAAATGGCAATAAAATCCAAATTCTGGCGTAATGTAATGTCTAACTATGTATGCTTCGCAAATCAGATCACAATTATGTCATTTTTCACCACCTTTGTCCATCATAAGCCGAAATACGAAAAATTCGATTTTTCTGCTTTAAGAGATGTGCAAACATGACCCTATGTAATTCCTACTACCTCTGCGTGAAGCTGTGTCATATCTATGCTAAATAAAACTGATTTTACACATTTCTTTGTTCTCGTTCCCCAGCAATCATGGTTATTTTAACCCCACTGTATCTGAAGATGGTTGATCTACTGGGGAAATTTTGGTGGAAATTTGTCCATGTCGTTGCCAATGATGGGAACGTCCCTTCCTAAATAAAAGAATTAATAGTTGGGAATTGATCAGTACTGTCTGCAGTTCAACATAAAAAATTATGGGTGTCTCAGGGTCATCTCATGCCGAGATTTGCCATATTTGGGAAAATTCTTAAAATATGTGGAAATTTTGGTAAAATTTGGTAATTAAACTAACAGAAGGTGCCTTTAATGGGCATGAAGCGCATGTATATAGCGGCATAGACAATACGTGCAAATCATGTTTCAGATGATATGCTTAGTTGACCAAAATTGTCCGGGTTTCTGAATAAATAGTTAGATTTTTACACCCCACCCCCCTTGCATCAGGAAGATAGGAATTTCCAAGTGGTCGACAAGTTGGCAGCTGCATGGTTAAAAATACTCGAGACATCAAGTTTATGCTGATGGTCAGATGTCCACAAATAGATAAAGATATCGATGTGAGGTTATTTCTCTCTTAAAGTGGCACACCAGATACAGAATAACGATAAATAAATGAAAATCTCACTAAGGTTATTAGGTGCAAATATTCCCCACTTCCTGAAAAATGGCAATAAAATCCAAATTCTGGCGTAATGTAATGTCTAACTATGTATGCTTCGCAAATCAGATCACAATTATGTCATTTTTCACCACCTTTGTCCATCATAAGCCGAAATACGAAAAATTCGATTTTTCTGCTTTAAGAGATGTGCAAACATGACCCTATGTAATTCCTACTACCTCTGCGTGAAGCTGTGTCATATCTATGCTAAATAAAACTGATTTTACACATTTCTTTGTTCTCGTTCCCCAGCAATCATGGTTATTTTAACCCCACTGTATCTGAAGATGGTTGATCTACTGGGGAAATTTTGGTGGAAATTTGTCCATGTCGTTGCCAATGATGGGAACGTCCCTTCCTAAATAAAAGAATTAATAGTTGGGAATTGATCAGTACTGTCTGCAGTTCAACATAAAAAATTATGGGTGTCTCAGGGTCATCTCATGCCGAGATTTGCCATATTTGGGAAAATTCTTAAAATATGTGGAAATTTTGGTAAAATTTGGTAATTAAACTAACAGAAGGTGCCTTTAATGGGCATGAAGCGCATGTATATAGCGGCATAGACAATACGTGCAAATCATGTTTCAGATGATATGCTTAGTTGACCAAAATTGTCCGGGTTTCTGAATAAATAGTTAGATTTTTACACCCCACCCCCCTTGCATCAGGAAGATAGGAATTTCCAAGTGGTCGACAAGTTGGCAGCTGCATGGTTAAAAATACTCGAGACATCAAGTTTATGCTGATGGTCAGATGTCCACAAATAGATAAAGATATCGATGTGAGGTTATTTCTCTCTTAAAGTGGCACACCAGATACAGAATAACGATAAATAAATGAAAATCTCACTAAGGTTATTAGGTGCAAATATTCCCCACTTCCTGAAAAATGGCAATAAAATCCTAATTCTGGCGTAATGTAATGTCTAACTATGTATGCTTCGCAAATCAGATCACAATTATGTCATTTTTCACCACCTTTGTCCATCATAAGCCGAAATACGAAACGATTTTTCTGCTTTAGAGATGTGCAAACATGACCCTATGTTAATTCCTACTACCTCTGCGTGAAGCTGTGTCATATCTATGCTAAATAAAACCTGATTTTACACATTTCTTTGTTCTCGTTCCCCAGCAATCATGGTTATTTTAACCCCACTGTATCTGAAGATGGTTGATCTACTGGGGAAATTTTGGTGGAAATTTGTCCATGTCGTTGCCAATGATGGGAACGTCCCTTCCTAAATAAAAGAATTAATAGTTGGGAATTGATCAGTACTGTCTGCAGTTCAACATAAAAAATTATGGGTGTCTCAGGGTCATCTCATGCCGAGATTTGCCATATTTGGGAAAATTCTTAAAATATGTGGAAATTTTGGTAAAATTTGGTAATTAAACTAACAGAAGGTGCCTTTAATGGGCATGAAGCGCATGTATATAGCGGCATAGACAATACGTGCAAATCATGTTTCAGATGATATGCTTAGTTGACCAAAATTGTCCGGGTTTCTGAATAAATAGTTAGATTTTTACACCCCACCCCCCTTGCATCAGGAAGATAGGAATTTCCAAGTGGTCGACAAGTTGGCAGCTGCATGGTTAAAAATACTCGAGACATCAAGTTTATGCTGATGGTCAGATGTCCACAAATAGATAAAGATATCGATGTGAGGTTATTTCTCTCTTAAAGTGGCACACCAGATACAGAATAACGATAAATAAATGAAAATCTCACTAAGGTTATTAGGTGCAAATATTCCCCACTTCCTGAAAAATGGCAATAAAATCCAAATTCTGGCGTAATGTAATGTCTAACTATGTATGCTTCGCAAATCAGATCACAATTATGTCATTTTTCACCACCTTTGTCCATCATAAGCCGAAATACGAAAAATTCGATTTTTCTGCTTTAAGAGATGTGCAAACATGACCCTATGTAATTCCTACTACCTCTGCGTGAAGCTGTGTCATATCTATGCTAAATAAAACTGATTTTACACATTTCTTTGTTCTCGTTCCCCAGCAATCATGGTTATTTTAACCCCACTGTATCTGAAGATGGTTGATCTACTGGGGACATTTTGGTGGAAATTTGTCCATGTCGTTGCCAATGATGGGAACGTCCCTTCCTAAATAAAAGAATTAATAGTTGGGAATTGATCAGTACTGTCTGCAGTTCAACATAAACAATTATGGGTGTCTCAGGGTCATCTCATGCCGAGATTTGCCATATTTGGGAAAATTCTTAAAATATGTGGAAATTTTGGTAAAATTTGGTAATTAAACTAACAGAAGGTGCCTTTAATGGGCATGAAGCGCATGTATATAGCGGCATAGACAATACGTGCAAATCATGTTTCAGATGATATGCTTAGTTGACCAAAATTGTCCGGGTTTCTGAATAAATAGTTAGATTTTTACACCCCACCCCCCTTGCATCAGGAAGATAGGAATTTCCAAGTGGTCGACAAGTTGGCAGCTGCATGGTTAAAAATACTCGAGACATCAAGTTTATGCTGATGGTCAGATGTCCACAAATAGATAAAGATATCGATGTGAGGTTATTTCTCTCTTAAAGTGGCACACCAGATACAGAATAACGATAAATAAATGAAAATCTCACTAAGGTTATTAGGTGCAAATATTCCCCACTTCCTGAAAAATGGCAATAAAATCCTAATTCTGGCGTAATGTAATGTCTAACTATGTATGCTTCGCAAATCAGATCACAATTATGTCATTTTTCACCACCTTTGTCCATCATAAGCCGAAATACGAAACGATTTTTCTGCTTTAGAGATGTGCAAACATGACCCTATGTAATTCCTACTACCTCTGCGTGAAGCTGTGTCATATCTATGCTAAATAAAACTGATTTTACACATTTCTTTGTTCTCGTTCCCCAGCAATCATGGTTATTTTAACCCCACTGTATCTGAAGATGGTTGATCTACTGGGGAAATTTTGGTGGAAATTTGTTCATGTCGTTGCCAATGATGGGAACGTCCCCTTCCTAAATTAAAGAATTAATAGTTGGGAATTGATCAGTACTGTCTGCAGTTCAACATAAAAAATTATGGGTGTCTCAGGGTCATCTCATGCCGAGATTTTGCCATATTTGGGAAAATTCTTAAAATATGTGGAAATTTTGGTAAAATTTGGTAATTAAACTAACAGAAGGTGCCTTTAATGGGCATGAAGCGCATGTATATAGCGGCATAGACAATACGTGCAAATCATGTTTCAGATGATATGCTTAGTTGACCAAAATTGTCCGGGTTTCTGAATAAATAGTTAGATTTTTACACCCCACCCCCCCCTTGCATCAGGAAGATAGGAATTTCCAAGTGGTCGACAAGTTGGCAGCTGCATGGTTAAAAATACTCGAGACATCAAGTTTATGCTGATGGTCAGATGTCCACAAATAGATAAAGATATCGATGTGAGGTTATTTCTCTCTTAAAGTGGCACACCAGATACAGAATAACGATAAATAAATGAAAATCTCACTATGGTTATTAGGTGCAAATATTCCCCACTTCCTGAAAAATGGCAATAAAATCCAAATTCTGGCGTAATGTAATGTCTAACTATGTATGCTTCGCAAATCAGATCACAATTATGTCATTTTTCACCACCTTTGTCCATCATAAGCCGAAATACGAAAAATTCGATTTTTCTGCTTTAAGAGATGTGCAAACATGACCCTATGTAATTCCTACTACCTCTGCGTGAAGCTGTGTCATATCTATGCTAAATAAAACTGATTTTACACATTTCTTTGTTCTCGTTCCCCAGCAATCATGGTTATTTTAACCCCACTGTATCTGAAGATGGTTGATCTACTGGGGAAATTTTGGTGGAAATTTGTCCATGTCGTTGCAATGATGGGAACGTCCCTTCCTAAATAAAAGAATTAATAGTTGGGAATTGATCAGTACTGTCTGCAGTTCAACATAAACAATTATGGGTGTCTCAGGGTCATCTCATGCCGAGATTTGCCATATTTGGGAAAATTCTTAAAATATGTGGAAATTTTGGTAAAATTTGGTAATTAAACTAACAGAAGGTGCCTTTAATGGGCATGAAGCGCATGTATATAGCGGCATAGACAATACGTGCAAATCATGTTTCAGATGATATGCTTAGTTGACCAAAATTGTCCGGGTTTCTGAATAAATAGTTAGATTTTTACACCCCACCCCCCTTGCATCAGGAAGATAGGGAATTTCCAAGTGGTCGACAAGTTGGCAGCTGCATGGTTAAAAATACTCGAGACATCAAGTTTATGCTGATGGTCAGATGTCCACAAATAGATAAAGATATCGATGTGAGGTTATTTCTCTCTTAAAGTGGCACACCAGATACAGAATAACGATAAATAAAATGAAAATCTCACTAAGGTTATTAGGTGCAAATATTCCCCACTTCCTGAAAAATGGCAATAAAATCCTAATTCTGGCGTAATGTAATGTCTAACTATGTATGCTTCGCAAATCAGATCACAATTATGTCATTTTTCACCACCTTTGTCCATCATAAGCCGAAATACGAAACGATTTTTCTGCTTTAGAGATGTGCAAACATGACCCTATGTAATTCCTACTACCTCTGCGTGAAGCTGTGTCATATCTATGCTAAATAAAACTGATTTTACACATTTCTTTGTTCTCGTTCCCCAGCAATCATGGTTATTTTAAACCCCACTGTATCTGAAGATGGTTGATCTACTGGGGAAATTTTGGTGGAAATTTGTTCATGTCGTTGCCAATGATGGGAACGTCCCTTCCTAAATTAAAGAATTAATAGTTGGGAATTGATCAGTACTGTCTGCAGTTCAACATAAAAAATTATGGGTGTCTCAGGGTCATCTCATGCCGAGATTTGCCATATTTGGGAAAATTCTTAAAATATGTGGAAATTTTGGTAAAATTTGGTAATTAAACTAACAGAAGGTGCCTTTAATGGGCATGAAGCGCATGTATATAGCGGCATAGACAATACGTGCAAATCATGTTTCAGATGATATGCTTAGTTGACCAAAATTGTCCGGGTTTCTGAATAAATAGTTAGATTTTTACACCCCACCCCCCTTGCATCAGGAAGATAGGAATTTCCAAGTGGTCGACAAGTTGGCAGCTGCATGGTTAAAAATACTCGAGACATCAAGTTTATGCTGATGGTCAGATGTCCACAAATAGATAAAGATATCGATGTGAGGTTATTTCTCTCTTAAAGTGGCACACCAGATACAGAATAACGATAAATAAATGAAAATCTCACTATGGTTATTAGGTGCAAATATTCCCCACTTCCTGAAAAATGGCAATAAAATCCAAATTCTGGCGTAATGTAATGTCTAACTATGTATGCTTCGCAAATCAGATCACAATTATGTCATTTTTCACCACCTTTGTCCATCATAAGCCGAAATACGAAAAATTCGATTTTTCTGCTTTAGGTTAGAAGGAACTAAATGTTTTCCATAGGCCACAGTGTTAACGTTTGACCACGCCCACGCTAAATTTTCGAGTTCCGAAGTGCACGATGCATGCGTTCGTAAAGACCAACCCTTTCGGAATCTGTTCGCACATAGGAGTACCTTTCGAGCCACGCCTTTTTTAAAAACCAGCATATGTTTTCCACACTACCCCCACTTTTTGCACAGAATTTGACAGTCTGACGAAAGCCAATACACAGCCTCAATATCCCGCCATTGTTTGGACACGAACGCATTTCAGACTAGGAAACGCCCACGTTTTTTACATGCTATGGGTATTATATTTCTTGAATTTGTAAAATTATTTGACATATTATACGCCAATCGCGCGCCAGAATTTTTTAAACTCGTATTCGAGATACCCTGTAACAACGAAAGGGACGTAATTCTACTTATTTAGTTCCTTCTAACCTTAAGAGATGTGCAAACATGACCCTATGTAATTCCTACTACCTCTGCGTGAAGCTGTGTCATATCTATGCTAAATAAAACTGATTTTACACATTTCTTTGTTCTCGTTCCCCAGCAATCATGGTTATTTTAACCCCACTGTATCTGAAGATGGTTGATCTACTGGGGAAATTTTGGTGGAAATTTGTTCATGTCGTTGCCAATGATGGGAACGTCCCTTCCTAAATTAAAGAATTAATAGTTGGGAATTGATCAGTACTGTCTGCAGTTCAACATAAAAAATTATGGGTGTCTCAGGGTCATCTCATGCCGAGATTTGCCATATTTGGGAAAATTCTTAAAATATGTGGAAATTTTGGTAAAATTTGGTAATTAAACTAACAGAAGGTGCCTTTAATGGGCATGAAGCGCATGTATATAGCGGCATAGACAATACGTGCAAATCATGTTTCAGATGATATGCTTAGTTGACCAAAATTGTCCGGGTTTCTGAATAAATAGTTAGATTTTTACACCCCACCCCCCTTGCATCAGGAAGATAGGAATTTCCAAGTGGTCGACAAGTTGGCAGCTGCATGGTTAAAAATACTCGAGACATCAAGTTTATGCTGATGGTCAGATGTCCACAAATAGATAAAGATATCGATGTGAGGTTATTTCTCTCTTAAAGTGGCACACCAGATACAGAATAACGATAAATAAATGAAAATCTCACTATGGTTATTAGGTGCAAATATTCCCCACTTCCTGAAAAATGGCAATAAAATCCAAATTCTGGCGTAATGTAATGTCTAACTATGTATGCTTCGCAAATCAGATCACAATTATGTCATTTTTCACCACCTTTGTCCATCATAAGCCGAAATACGAAAAATTCGATTTTTCTGCTTTAGGTTAGAAGGAACTAAATGTTTTCCATAGGCCACAGTGTTAACGTTTGACCACGCCCACGCTAAATTTTCGAGTTCCGAAGTGCACGATGCATGCGTTCGTAAAGACCAACCCTTTCGGAATCTGTTCGCACATAGGAGTACCTTTCGAGCCACGCCTTTTTTAAAAACCAGCATATGTTTTCCACACTACCCCACTTTTTGCACAGAATTTGACAGTCTGACGAAAGCCAATACACAGCCTCAATATCCCGCCATTGTTTGGACACGAACGCATTTCAGACTAGGAAACGCCCACGTTTTTACATGCTATGGGTATTATATTTCTTGAATTTGTAAAATTATTTGACATATTATACGCCAATCGCGCGCCAGAATTTTTTAAACTCGTATTCGAGATACCCTGTAACAACGAAAGGGACGTAATTCTACTTATTTAGTTCCTTCTAACCTTAAGAGATGTGCAAACATGACCCTATGTAATTCCTACTACCTCTGCGTGAAGCTGTGTCATATCTATGCTAAATAAAACTGATTTTACACATTTCTTTGTTCTCGTTCCCCAGCAATCATGGTTATTTTAACCCCACTGTATCTGAAGATGGTTGATCTACTGGGGAAATTTTGGTGGAAATTTGTTCATGTCGTTGCCAATGATGGGAACGTCCCTTCCTAAATTAAAGAATTAATAGTTGGGAATTGATCAGTACTGTCTGCAGTTCAACATAAAAAATTATGGGTGTCTCAGGGTCATCTCATGCCGAGATTTGCCATATTTGGGAAAATTCTTAAAATATGTGGAAATTTTGGTAAAATTTGGTAATTAAACTAACAGAAGGTGCCTTTAATGGGCATGAAGCGCATGTATATAGCGGCATAGACAATACGTGCAAATCATGTTTCAGATGATATGCTTAGTTGACCAAAATTGTCCGGGTTTCTGAATAAATAGTTAGATTTTTACACCCCACCCCCCTTGCATCAGGAAGATAGGAATTTCCAAGTGGTCGACAAGTTGGCAGCTGCATGGTTAAAAATACTCGAGACATCAAGTTTATGCTGATGGTCAGATGTCCACAAATAGATAAAGATATCGATGTGAGGTTATTTCTCTCTTAAAGTGGCACACCAGATACAGAATAACGATAAATAAATGAAAATCTCACTATGGTTATTAGGTGCAAATATTCCCCACTTCCTGAAAAATGGCAATAAAATCCAAATTCTGGCGTAATGTAATGTCTAACTATGTATGCTTCGCAAATCAGATCACAATTATGTCATTTTTCACCACCTTTGTCCATCATAAGCCGAAATACGAAAAATTCGATTTTTCTGCTTTAGGTTAGAAGGAACTAAATGTTTTCCATAGGCCACAGTGTTAACGTTTGACCACGCCCACGCTAAATTTTCGAGTTCCGAAGTGCACGATGCATGCGTTCGTAAAGACCAACCCTTTCGGAATCTGTTCGCACATAGGAGTACCTTTCGAGCCACGCCTTTTTTAAAAACCAGCATATGTTTTCCACACTACCCCACTTTTTGCACAGAATTTGACAGTCTGACGAAAGCCAATACACAGCCTCAATATCCCGCCATTGTTTGGACACGAACGCATTTCAGACTAGGAAACGCCCACGTTTTTACATGCTATGGGTATTATATTTCTTGAATTTGTAAAATTATTTGACATATTATACGCCAATCGCGCGCCAGAATTTTTTAAACTCGTATTCGAGATACCCTGTAAAAACGAAAGGGACGTAATTCTACTTATTTAGTTCCTTCTAACCTTAAGAGATGTGCAAACATGACCCTATGTAATTCCTACTACCTCTGCGTGAAGCTGTGTCATATCTATGCTAAATAAAACTGATTTTACACATTTCTTTGTTCTCGTTCCCCAGCAATCATGGTTATTTTAACCCCACTGTATCTGAAGATGGTTGATCTACTGGGGAAATTTTGGTGGAAATTTGTCCATGTCGTTGCCAATGATGGGAACGTCCCTTCCTAAATAAAAGAATTAATAGTTGGGAATTGATCAGTACTGTCTGCAGTTCAACATAAAAAATTATGGGTGTCTCAGGGTCATCTCATGCCGAGATTTGCCATATTTGGGAAAATTCTTAAAATATGTGGAAATTTTGGTAAAATTTGGTAATTAAACTAACAGAAGGTGCCTTTAATGGGCATGAAGCGCATGTATATAGCGGCATAGACAATACGTGCAAATCATGTTTCAGATGATATGCTTAGTTGACCAAAATTGTCCGGGTTTCTGAATAAATAGTTAGATTTTTACACCCCACCCCCCTTGCATCAGGAAGATAGGAATTTCCAAGTGGTCGACAAGTTGGCAGCTGCATGGTTAAAAATACTCGAGACATCAAGTTTATGCTGATGGTCAGATGTCCACAAATAGATAAAGATATCGATGTGAGGTTATTTCTCTCTTAAAGTGGCACACCAGATACAGAATAACGATAAATAAATGAAAATCTCACTAAGGTTATTAGGTGCAAATATTCCCCACTTCCTGAAAAATGGCAATAAAATCCAAATTCTGGCGTAATGTAATGTCTAACTATGTATGCTTCGCAAATCAGATCACAATTATGTCATTTTTCACCACCTTTGTCCATCATAAGCCGAAATACGAAAAATTCGATTTTTCTGCTTAAGAGATGTGCAAACATGACCCTATGTAATTCCTACTACCTCTGCGTGAAGCTGTGTCATATCTATGCTAAATAAAACTGATTTTACACATTTCTTTGTTCTCGTTCCCCAGCAATCATGGTTATTTTAACCCCACTGTATCTGAAGATGGTTGATCTACTGGGGAAATTTGTCCATGTCGTTGCCAATGATGGGAACGTCCCTTCCTAAATGAAAGAATTAATAGTTGGGAATTGATCAGTACTGTCTGCAGTTCAACATAACAAATTATGGGTGTCTCAGGGTCATCTCATGCCGAGATTTGCCATATTTGGGAAAATTCTTAAAATATGTGGAAATTTTGGTAAAATTTGGTAATTAAACTAACAGAAGGTGCCTTTAATGGGCATGAAGCGCATGTATATAGCGGCATAGACAATACGTGCAAATCATGTTTCAGATGATATGCTTAGTTGACCAAAATTGTCCGGGTTTCTGAATAAATAGTTAGATTTTTACACCCCACCCCCCTTGCATCAGGAAGATATGAATTTCCAAGTGGTCGACAAGTTGGCAGCTGCATGGTTAAAAATACTCGAGACATCAAGTTTATGCTGATGGTCAGATGTCCACAAATAGATAAAGATATCGATGTGAGGTTATTTCTCTCTTAAAGTGGCACACCAGATACAGAATAACGATAAATAAATGAAAATCTCACTAAGGTTATTAGGTGCAAATATTCCCCACTTCCTGAAAAATGGCAATAAAATCCTAATTCTGGCGTAATGTAATGTCTAACTATGTATGCTTCGCAAATCAGATCACAATTATGTCATTTTTCACCACCTTTGTCCATCATAAGCCGAAATACGAAAAATTCGATTTTTCTGCTTAAGAGATGTGCAAACATGACCCTATGTAATTCCTACTACCTCTGCGTGAAGCTGTGTCATATCTATGCTAAATAAAACTGATTTTACACATTTCTTTGTTCTCGTTCCCCAGCAATCATGGTTATTTTAACCCCACTGTATCTGAAGATGGTTGATCTACTGGGGAAATTTTGGTGGAAATTTGTCCATGTCGTTGCCAATGATGGGAACGTCCCTTCCTAAATAAAAGAATTAATAGTTGGGAATTGATCAGTACTGTCTGCAGTTCAACATAAAAAATTATGGGTGTCTCAGGGTCATCTCATGCCGAGATTTGCCATATTTGGGAAAATTCTTAAAATATGTGGAAATTTTGGTAAAATTTGGTAATTAAACTAACAGAAGGTGCCTTTAATGGGCATGAAGCGCATGTATATAGCGGCATAGACAATACGTGCAAATCATGTTTCAGATGATATGCTTAGTTGACCAAAATTGTCCGGGTTTCTGAATAAATAGTTAGATTTTTACACCCCACCCCCCTTGCATCAGGAAGATAGGAATTTCCAAGTGGTCGACAAGTTGGCAGCTGCATGGTTAAAAATACTCGAGACATCAAGTTTATGCTGATGGTCAGATGTCCACAAATAGATAAAGATATCGATGTGAGGTTATTTCTCTCTTAAAGTGGCACACCAGATACAGAATAACGATAAATAAATGAAAATCTCACTAAGGTTATTAGGTGCAAATATTCCCCACTTCCTGAAAAATGGCAATAAAATCCTAATTCTGGCGTAATGTAATGTCTAACTATGTATGCTTCGCAAATCAGATCACAATTATGTCATTTTTCACCACCTTTGTCCATCATAAGCCGAAATACGAAAAATTCGATTTTTCTGCTTAAGAGATGTGCAAACATGACCCTATGTAATTCCTACTACCTCTGCGTGAAGCTGTGTCATATCTATGCTAAATAAAACTGATTTTACACATTTCTTTGTTCTCGTTCCCCAGCAATCATGGTTATTTTAACCCCACTGTATCTGAAGATGGTTGATCTACTGGGGAAATTTTGGTGGAAATTTGTCCATGTCGTTGCCAATGATGGGAACGTCCCTTCCTAAATAAAAGAATTAATAGTTGGGAATTGATCAGTACTGTCTGCAGTTCAACATAAAAAATTATGGGTGTCTCAGGGTCATCTCATGCCGAGATTTGCCATATTTGGGAAAATTCTTAAAATATGTGGAAATTTTGGTAAAATTTGGTAATTAAACTAACAGAAGGTGCCTTTAATGGGCATGAAGCGCATGTATATAGCGGCATAGACAATACGTGCAAATCATGTTTCAGATGATATGCTTAGTTGACCAAAATTGTCCGGGTTTCTGAATAAATAGTTAGATTTTTACACCCCACCCCCCTTGCATCAGGAAGATAGGAATTTCCAAGTGGTCGACAAGTTGGCAGCTGCATGGTTAAAAATACTCGAGACATCAAGTTTATGCTGATGGTCAGATGTCCACAAATAGATAAAGATATCGATGTGAGGTTATTTCTCTCTTAAAGTGGCACACCAGATACAGAATAACGATAAATAAATGAAAATCTCACTAAGGTTATTAGGTGCAAATATTCCCCACTTCCTGAAAAATGGCAATAAAATCCTAATTCTGGCGTAATGTAATGTCTAACTATGTATGCTTCGCAAATCAGATCACAATTATGTCATTTTTCACCACCTTTGTCCATCATAAGCCGAAATACGAAAAATTCGATTTTTCTGCTTAAGAGATGTGCAAACATGACCCTATGTAATTCCTACTACCTCTGCGTGAAGCTGTGTCATATCTATGCTAAATAAAACTGATTTTACACATTTCTTTGTTCTCGTTCCCCAGCAATCATGGTTATTTTAACCCCACTGTATCTGAAGATGGTTGATCTACTGGGGAAATTTGTCCATGTCGTTGCCAATGATGGGAACGTCCCTTCCTAAATGAAAGAATTAATAGTTGGGAATTGATCAGTACTGTCTGCAGTTCAACATAAAAAATTATGGGTGTCTCAGGGTCATCTCATGCCGAGATTTGCCATATTTGGGAAAATTCTTAAAATATGTGGAAATTTTGGTAATTAAACTAACAGAAGGTGCCTTTAATGGGCATGAAGCGCATGTATATAGCGGCATAGACAATACGTGCAAATCATGTTTCAGATGATATGCTTAGTTGACCAAAATTGTCCGGGTTTCTGAATAAATAGTTAGATTTTTACACCCCACCCCCTTGCATCAGGAAGATATGAATTTCCAAGTGGTCGACAAGTTGGCAGCTGCATGGTTAAAAATACTCGAGACATCAAGTTTATGCTGATGGTCAGATGTCCACAAATAGATAAAGATATCGATGTGAGGTTATTTCTCTCTTAAAGTGGCACACCAGATACAGAATAACGATAAATAAATGAAAATCTCACTAAGGTTATTAGGTGCAAATATTCCCCACTTCCTGAAAAATGGCAATAAAATCCTAATTCTGGCGTAATGTAATGTCTAACTATGTATGCTTCGCAAATCAGATCACAATTATGTCATTTTTCACCACCTTTGTCCATCATAAGCCGAAATACGAAAAATTCGATTTTTCTGCTTAAGAGATGTGCAAACATGACCCTATGTAATTCCTACTACCTCTGCGTGAAGCTGTGTCATATCTATGCTAAATAAAACTGATTTTACACATTTCTTTGTTCTCGTTCCCCAGCAATCATGGTTATTTTAACCCCACTGTATCTGAAGATGGTTGATCTACTGGGGAAATTTTGGTGGAAATTTGTCCATGTCGTTGCCAATGATGGGAACGTCCCTTCCTAAATAAAAGAATTAATAGTTGGGAATTGATCAGTACTGTCTGCAGTTCAACATAAAAAATTATGGGTGTCTCAGGGTCATCTCATGCCGAGATTTGCCATATTTGGGAAAATTCTTAAAATATGTGGAAATTTTGGTAAAATTTGGTAATTAAACTAACAGAAGGTGCCTTTAATGGGCATGAAGCGCATGTATATAGCGGCATAGACAATACGTGCAAATCATGTTTCAGATGATATGCTTAGTTGACCAAAATTGTCCGGGTTTCTGAATAAATAGTTAGATTTTTACACCCCACCCCCCTTGCATCAGGAAGATAGGAATTTCCAAGTGGTCGACAAGTTGGCAGCTGCATGGTTAAAAATACTCGAGACATCAAGTTTATGCTGATGGTCAGATGTCCACAAATAGATAAAGATATCGATGTGAGGTTATTTCTCTCTTAAAGTGGCACACCAGATACAGAATAACGATAAATAAATGAAAATCTCACTAAGGTTATTAGGTGCAAATATTCCCCACTTCCTGAAAAATGGCAATAAAATCCAAATTCTGGCGTAATGTAATGTCTAACTATGTATGCTTCGCAAATCAGATCACAATTATGTCATTTTTCACCACCTTTGTCCATCATAAGCCGAAATACGAAAAATTCGATTTTTCTGCTTTAGGTTAGAAGGAACTAAATGTTTTCCATAGGCCACAGTGTTAACGTTTGACCACGCCCACGCTAAATTTTCTAGTTCCGAAGTGCACGATGCATGCGTTCGTAAAGACCAACCCTTTCGGAATCTGTTCGCACATAGGAGTACCTTTCGAGCCACGCCTTTTTTTAAAACCAGCATATGTTTTCCACACTACCCCACTTTTTGCACAGAATTTGACAGTCTGACGAAAGCCAATACACAGCCTCAATATCCCGCCATTGTTTGGACACGAACGCATTTCAGACTAGGAAACGCCCACGTTTTACATGCTATGGGTATTATATTTCTTGAATTTGTAAAATTATTTGACATATTATACGCCAATCGCGCGCCAGAATTTTAAACTCGTATTCGAGATACCCTGTAAAAACGAAAGGGACGTAATTCTACTTATTTAGTTCCTTCTAACCTTAAGAGATGTGCAAACATGACCCTATGTAATTCCTACTACCTCTGCGTGAAGCTGTGTCATATCTATGCTAAATAAAACTGATTTTACACATTTCTTTGTTCTCGTTCCCCAGCAATCATGGTTATTTTAACCCCACTGTATCTGAAGATGGTTGATCTACTGGGGAAATTTGTCCATGTCGTTGCCAATGATGGGAACGTCCCTTCCTAAATGAAAGAATTAATAGTTGGGAATTGATCAGTACTGTCTGCAGTTCAACATAAAAAATTATGGGTGTCTCAGGGTCATCTCATGCCGAGATTTGCCATATTTGGGAAAATTCTTAAAATATGTGGAAATTTTGGTAATTAAACTAACAGAAGGTGCCTTTAATGGGCATGAAGCGCATGTATATAGCGGCATAGACAATACGTGCAAATCATGTTTCAGATGATATGCTTAGTTGACCAAAATTGTCCGGGTTTCTGAATAAATAGTTAGATTTTTACACCCCACCCCCTTGCATCAGGAAGATATGAATTTCCAAGTGGTCGACAAGTTGGCAGCTGCATGGTTAAAAATACTCGAGACATCAAGTTTATGCTGATGGTCAGATGTCCACAAATAGATAAAGATATCGATGTGAGGTTATTTCTCTCTTAAAGTGGCACACCAGATACAGAATAACGATAAATAAATGAAAATCTCACTAAGGTTATTAGGTGCAAATATTCCCCACTTCCTGAAAAATGGCAATAAAATCCTAATTCTGGCGTAATGTAATGTCTAACTATGTATGCTTCGCAAATCAGATCACAATTATGTCATTTTTCACCACCTTTGTCCATCATAAGCCGAAATACGAAAAATTCGATTTTTCTGCTTAAGAGATGTGCAAACATGACCCTATGTAATTCCTACTACCTCTGCGTGAAGCTGTGTCATATCTATGCTAAATAAAACTGATTTTACACATTTCTTTGTTCTCGTTCCCCAGCAATCATGGTTATTTTAACCCCACTGTATCTGAAGATGGTTGATCTACTGGGGAAATTTTGGTGGAAATTTGTCCATGTCGTTGCCAATGATGGGAACGTCCCTTCCTAAATAAAAGAATTAATAGTTGGGAATTGATCAGTACTGTCTGCAGTTCAACATAAAAAATTATGGGTGTCTCAGGGTCATCTCATGCCGAGATTTGCCATATTTGGGAAAATTCTTAAAATATGTGGAAATTTTGGTAAAATTTGGTAATTAAACTAACAGAAGGTGCCTTTAATGGGCATGAAGCGCATGTATATAGCGGCATAGACAATACGTGCAAATCATGTTTCAGATGATATGCTTAGTTGACCAAAATTGTCCGGGTTTCTGAATAAATAGTTAGATTTTTACACCCCACCCCCCTTGCATCAGGAAGATAGGAATTTCCAAGTGGTCGACAAGTTGGCAGCTGCATGGTTAAAAATACTCGAGACATCAAGTTTATGCTGATGGTCAGATGTCCACAAATAGATAAAGATATCGATGTGAGGTTATTTCTCTCTTAAAGTGGCACACCAGATACAGAATAACGATAAATAAATGAAAATCTCACTAAGGTTATTAGGTGCAAATATTCCCCACTTCCTGAAAAATGGCAATAAAATCCAAATTCTGGCGTAATGTAATGTCTAACTATGTATGCTTCGCAAATCAGATCACAATTATGTCATTTTTCACCACCTTTGTCCATCATAAGCCGAAATACGAAAAATTCGATTTTTCTGCTTTAGGTTAGAAGGAACTAAATGTTTTCCATAGGCCACAGTGTTAACGTTTGACCACGCCCACGCTAAATTTTCTAGTTCCGAAGTGCACGATGCATGCGTTCGTAAAGACCAACCCTTTCGGAATCTGTTCGCACATAGGAGTACCTTTCGAGCCACGCCTTTTTTTAAAACCAGCATATGTTTTCCACACTACCCCACTTTTTGCACAGAATTTGACAGTCTGACGAAAGCCAATACACAGCCTCAATATCCCGCCATTGTTTGGACACGAACGCATTTCAGACTAGGAAACGCCCACGTTTTACATGCTATGGGTATTATATTTCTTGAATTTGTAAAATTATTTGACATATTATACGCCAATCGCGCGCCAGAATTTTAAACTCGTATTCGAGATACCCTGTAAAAACGAAAGGGACGTAATTCTACTTATTTAGTTCCTTCTAACCTTAAGAGATGTGCAAACATGACCCTATGTAATTCCTACTACCTCTGCGTGAAGCTGTGTCATATCTATGCTAAATAAAACTGATTTTACACATTTCTTTGTTCTCGTTCCCCAGCAATCATGGTTATTTTAACCCCACTGTATCTGAAGATGGTTGATCTACTGGGGAAATTTTGGTGGAAATTTGTCCATGTCGTTGCCAATGATGGGAACGTCCCTTCCTAAATAAAAGAATTAATAGTTGGGAATTGATCAGTACTGTCTGCAGTTCAACATAAACAATTATGGGTGTCTCAGGGTCATCTCATGCCGAGATTTGCCATATTTGGGAAAATTCTTAAAATATGTGGAAATTTTGGTAAAATTTGGTAATTAAACTAACAGAAGGTGCCTTTAATGGGCATGAAGCGCATGTATATAGCGGCATAGACAATACGTGCAAATCATGTTTCAGATGATATGCTTAGTTGACCAAAATTGTCCGGGTTTCTGAATAAATAGTTAGATTTTTACACCCCACCCCCCTTGCATCAGGAAGATAGGAATTTCCAAGTGGTCGACAAGTTGGCAGCTGCATGGTTAAAAATACTCGAGACATCAAGTTTATGCTGATGGTCAGATGTCCACAAATAGATAAAGATATCGATGTGAGGTTATTTCTCTCTTAAAGTGGCACACCAGATACAGAATAACGATAAATAAATGAAAATCTCACTAAGGTTATTAGGTGCAAATATTCCCCACTTCCTGAAAAATGGCAATAAAATCCTAATTCTGGCGTAATGTAATGTCTAACTATGTATGCTTCGCAAATCGGATCACAATTATGTCATTTTTCACCACCTTTGTCCATCATAAGCCGAAATACGAAAAATTCGATTTTTCTGCTTAAGAGATGTGCAAACATGACCCTATGTAATTCCTACTACCTCTGCGTGAAGCTGTGTCATATCTATGCTAAATAAAACTGATTTTACACATTTCTTTGTTCTCGTTCCCCAGCAATCATGGTTATTTTAACCCCACTGTATCTGAAGATGGTTGATCTACTGGGGAAATTTTGGTGGAAATTTGTCCATGTCGTTGCCAATGATGGGAACGTCCCTTCCTAAATAAAAGAATTAATAGTTGGGAATTGATCAGTACTGTCTGCAGTTCAACATAAAAAATTATGGGTGTCTCAGGGTCATCTCATGCCGAGATTTGCCATATTTGGGAAAATTCTTAAAATATGTGGAAATTTTGGTAAAATTTGGTAATTAAACTAACAGAAGGTGCCTTTAATGGGCATGAAGCGCATGTATATAGCGGCATAGACAATACGTGCAAATCATGTTTCAGATGATATGCTTAGTTGACCAAAATTGTCCGGGTTTCTGAATAAATAGTTAGATTTTTACACCCCACCCCCCTTGCATCAGGAAGATAGGAATTTCCAAGTGGTCGACAAGTTGGCAGCTGCATGGTTAAAAATACTCGAGACATCAAGTTTATGCTGATGGTCAGATGTCCACAAATAGATAAAGATATCGATGTGAGGTTATTTCTCTCTTAAAGTGGCACACCAGATACAGAATAACGATAAATAAATGAAAATCTCACTAAGGTTATTAGGTGCAAATATTCCCCACTTCCTGAAAAATGGCAATAAAATCCAAATTCTGGCGTAATGTAATGTCTAACTATGTATGCTTCGCAAATCAGATCACAATTATGTCATTTTTCACCACCTTTGTCCATCATAAGCCGAAATACGAAAAATTCGATTTTTCTGCTTTAGGTTAGAAGGAACTAAATGTTTTCCATAGGCCACAGTGTTAACGTTTGACCACGCCCACGCTAAATTTTCTAGTTCCGAAGTGCACGATGCATGCGTTCGTAAAGACCAACCCTTTCGGAATCTGTTCGCACATAGGAGTACCTTTCGAGCCACGCCTTTTTTTTTAAACCAGCATATGTTTTCCACACTACCCCACTTTTTGCACAGAATTTGACAGTCTGACGAAAGCCAATACACAGCCTCAATATCCCGCCATTGTTTGGACACGAACGCATTTCAGACTAGGAAACGCCCACGTTTTTACATGCTATGGGTATTATATTTCTTGAATTTGTAAAATTATTTGACATATTATACGCCAATCGCGCGCCAGAATTTTTTAAACTCGTATTCGAGATACCCTGTAAAAACGAAAGGGACGTAATTCTACTTATTAGTTCCTTCTAACCGTAAGAGATGTGCAAACATGACCCTATGTAATTCCTACTACCTCTGCGTGAAGCTGTGTCATATCTATGCTAAATAAAAACTGATTTTACACATTTCTTTGTTCTCGTTCCCCAGCAATCATGGTTATTTTAACCCCACTGTATCTGAAGATGGTTGATCTACTGGGGAAATTTTGGTGGAAATTTGTCCATGTCGTTGCCAATGATGGGAACGTCCCTTCCTAAATAAAAGAATTAATAGTTGGGAATTGATCAGTACTGTCTGCAGTTCAACATAAAAAATTATGGGTGTCTCAGGGTCATCTCATGCCGAGATTTGCCATATTTGGGAAAATTCTTAAAATATGTGGAAATTTTGGTAAAATTTGGTAATTAAACTAACAGAAGGTGCCTTTAATGGGCATGAAGCGCATGTATATAGCGGCATAGACAATACGTGCAAATCATGTTTCAGATGATATGCTTAGTTGACCAAAATTGTCCGGGTTTCTGAATAAATAGTTAGATTTTTACACCCCACCCCCCCCCCTTGCATCAGGAAGATAGGAATTTCCAAGTGGTCGACAAGTTGGCAGCTGCATGGTTAAAAATACTCGAGACATCAAGTTTATGCTGATGGTCAGATGTCCACAAATAGATAAAGATATCGATGTGAGGTTATTTCTCTCTTAAAGTGGCACACCAGATACAGAATAACGATAAATAAATGAAAATCTCACTAAGGTTATTAGGTGCAAATATTCCCCACTTCCTGAAAAATGGCAATAAAATCCTAATTCTGGCGTAATGTAATGTCTAACTATGTATGCTTCGCAAATCAGATCACAATTATGTCATTTTTCACCACCTTTGTCCATCATAAGCCGAAATACGAAAAATTCGATTTTTCTGCTTTAGGTTAGAAGGAACTAAATGTTTTCCATAGGCCACAGTGTTAACGTTTGACCACGCCCACGCTAAATTTTCTAGTTCCGAAGTGCACGATGCATGCGTTCGTAAAGACCAACCCTTTCGGAATCTGTTCGCACATAGGAGTACCTTTCGAGCCACGCCTTTTTTTTAAACCAGCATATGTTTTCCACACTACCCCACTTTTTGCACAGAATTTGACAGTCTGACGAAAGCCAATACACAGCCTCAATATCCCGCCATTGTTTGGACACGAACGCATTTCAGACTAGGAAACGCCCACGTTTTTACATGCTATGGGTATTATATTTCTTGAATTTGTAAAATTATTTGACATATTATACGCCAATCGCGCGCCAGAATTTTTTAAACTCGTATTCGAGATACCCTGTAAAAACGAAAGGGACGTAATTCTACTTATTTAGTTCCTTCTAACCTTAAGAGATGTGCAAACATGACCCTATGTAATTCCTACTACCTCTGCGTGAAGCTGTGTCATATCTATGCTAAATAAAACTGATTTTACACATTTCTTTGTTCTCGTTCCCCAGCAATCATGGTTATTTTAACCCCACTGTATCTGAAGATGGTTGATCTACTGGGGAAATTTTGGTGGAAATTTGTCCATGTCGTTGCCAATGATGGGAACGTCCCTTCCTAAATAAAAGAATTAATAGTTGGGAATTGATCAGTACTGTCTGCAGTTCAACATAAAAAATTATGGGTGTCTCAGGGTCATCTCATGCCGAGATTTGCCATATTTGGGAAAATTCTTAAAATATGTGGAAATTTTGGTAAAATTTGGTAATTAAACTAACAGAAGGTGCCTTTAATGGGCATGAAGCGCATGTATATAGCGGCATAGACAATACGTGCAAATCATGTTTCAGATGATATGCTTAGTTGACCAAAATTGTCCGGGTTTCTGAATAAATAGTTAGATTTTTACACCCCACCCCCCTTGCATCAGGAAGATAGGAATTTCCAAGTGATCGACAAGTTGGCAGCTGCATGGTTAAAAATACTCGAGACATCAAGTTTATGCTGATGGTCAGATGTCCACAAATAGATAAAGATATCGATGTGAGGTTATTTCTCTCTTAAAGTGGCACACCAGATACAGAATAACGATAAATAAATGAAAATCTCACTAAGGTTATTAGGTGCAAATATTCCCCACTTCCTGAAAAATGGCAATAAAATCCAAATTCTGGCGTAATGTAATGTCTAACTATGTATGCTTCGCAAATCAGATCACAATTATGTCATTTTTCACCACCTTTGTCCATCATAAGCCGAAATACGAAAAATTCGATTTTTCTGCTTAAGAGATGTGCAAACACGACCCTATGTAATTCCTACTACATCTGCGTGAAGCTGTGTCATATCTATGCTAAATAAAACTGATTTTACACATTTCTTTGTTCTCGTTCCCCAGAAATCATGGTTATTTTAACCCCACTGTATCTGAAGATGGTTGATCTACTGGGGAAATTTTGGTGGAAATTTGTCCATGTCGTTGCCAATGATGGGAACGTCCCTTCCTAAATAAAAGAATTAATAGTTGGGAATTGATCAGTACTGTCTGCAGTTCAACATAAACAATTATGGGTGTCTCAGGGTCATCTCATGCCGAGATTTGCCATATTTGGGAAAATTCTTAAAATATGTGGAAATTTTGGTAAAATTTGGTAATTAAACTAACAGAAGGTGCCTTTAATGGGCATGAAGCGCATGTATATAGCGGCATAGACAATACGTGCAAATCATGTTTCAGATGATATGCTTAGTTGACCAAAATTGTCCGGGTTTCTGAATAAATAGTTAGATTTTTACACCCCACCCCCCTTGCATCAGGAAGATAGGAATTTCCAAGTGGTCGACAAGTTGGCAGCTGCATGGTTAAAAATACTCGAGACATCAAGTTTATGCTGATGGTCAGATGTCCACAAATAGATAAAGATATCGATGTGAGGTTATTTCTCTCTTAAAGTGGCACACCAGATACAGAATAACGATAAATAAATGAAAATCTCACTAAGGTTATTAGGTGCAAATATTCCCCACTTCCTGGAAAATGGCAATAAAATCCTAATTCTGGCGTAATGTAATGTCTAACTATGTATGCTTCGCAAATCAGATCACAATTATGTCATTTTTCACCACCTTTGTCCATCATAAGCCGAAATACGAAAAATTCGATTTTTCTGCTTTAGGTTAGAAGGAACTAAATGTTTTCCATAGGCCACAGTGTTAACGTTTGACCACGCCCACGCTAAATTTTCGAGTTCCGAAGTGCACGATGCATGCGTTCGTAAAGACCAACCCTTTCGGAATCTGTTCGCACATAGGAGTACCTTTCGAGCCACGCCTTTTTTAAAAACCAGCATATGTTTTCCACACTACCCCACTTTTTGCACAGAATTTGACAGTCTGACGAAAGCCAATACACAGCCTCAATATCCCGCCATTGTTTGGACACGAACGCATTTCAGACTAGGAAACGCCCACGTTTTTACATGCTATGGGTATTATATTTCTTGAATTTGTAAAATTATTTGACATATTATACGCCAATCGCGCGCCAGAATTTTTTAAACTCGTATTCGAGATACCCTGTAAAAACGAAAGGGACGTAATTCTACTTATTTAGTTCCTTCTAACCTTAAGAGATGTGCAAACATGACCCTATGTAATTCCTACTACCTCTGCGTGAAGCTGTGTCATATCTATGCTAAATAAAACTGATTTTACACATTTCTTTGTTCTCGTTCCCCAGCAATCATGGTTATTTTAACCCCACTCTATCTGAAGATGGTTGATCTACTGGGGAAATTTTGGTGGAAATTTGTCCATGTCGTTGCCAATGATGGGAACGTCCCTTCCTAAATAAAAGAATTAATAGTTGGGAATTGATCAGTACTGTCTGCAGTTCAACATAAAAAATTATGGGTGTCTCAGGGTCATCTCATGCCGAGATTTGCCATATTTGGGAAAATTCTTAAAATATGTGGAAATTTTGGTAAAATTTGGTAATTAAACTAACAGAAGGTGCCTTTAATGGGCATGAAGCGCATGTATATAGCGGCATAGACAATACGTGCAAATCATGTTTCAGATGATATGCTTAGTTGACCAAAATTGTCCGGGTTTCTGAATAAATAGTTAGATTTTTACACCCCACCCCCCTTGCATCAGGAAGATAGGAATTTCCAAGTGGTCGACAAGTTGGCAGCTGCATGGTTAAAAATACTCGAGACATCAAGTTTATGCTGATGGTCAGATGTCCACAAATAGATAAAGATATCGATGTGAGGTTATTTCTCTCTTAAAGTGGCACACCAGATACAGAATAACGATAAATAAATGAAAATCTCACTAAGGTTATTAGGTGCAAATATTCCCCACTTCCTGAAAAATGGCAATAAAATCCAAATTCTGGCGTAATGTAATGTCTAACTATGTATGCTTCGCAAATCAGATCACAATTATGTCATTTTTCACCACCTTTGTCCATCATAAGCCGAAATACGAAAAATTCGATTTTTCTGCTTTAGGTTAGAAGGAACTAAATGTTTTCCATAGGCCACAGTGTTAACGTTTGACCACGCCCACGCTAAATTTTCTAGTTCCGAAGTGCACGATGCATGCGTTCGTAAAGACCAACCCTTTCGGAATATGTTCGCACATAGGAGTACCTTTCGAGCCACGCCTTTTTTTTAAACCAGCATATGTTTTCCACACTACCCCACTTTTTGCACAGAATTTGACAGTCTGACGAAAGCCAATACACAGCCTCAATATCCCGCCATTGTTTGGACACGAACGCATTTCAGACTAGGAAACGCCCACGTTTTTACATGCTATGGGTATTATATTTCTTGAATTTGTAAAATTATTTGACATATTATACGCCAATCGCGCGCCAGAATTTTTTAAACTCGTATTCGAGATACCCTGTAAAAACGAAAGGGACGTAATTCTACTTATTTAGTTCCTTCTAACCGTAAGAGATGTGCAAACATGACCCTATGTAATTCCTACTACCTCTGCGTGAAGCTGTGTCATATCTATGCTAAATAAAACTGATTTTACACATTTCTTTGTTCTCGTTCCCCAGCAATCATGGTTATTTTAACCCCACTGTATCTGAAGATGGTTGATCTACTGGGGAAATTTTGGTGGAAATTTGTCCATGTCGTTGCCAATGATGGGAACGTCCCTTCCTAAATAAAAGAATTAATAGTTGGGAATTGATCAGTACTGTCTGCAGTTCAACATAAAAAATTATGGGTGTCTCAAGGGTCATCTCATGCCGAGATTTGCCATATTTGGGAAAATTCTTAAAATATGTGGAAATTTTGGTAAAATTTGGTAATTAAACTAACAGAAGGTGCCTTTAATGGGCATGAAGCGCATGTATATAGCGGCATAGACAATACGTGCAAATCATGTTTCAGATGATATGCTTAGTTGACCAAAATTGTCCGGGTTTCTGAATAAATAGTTAGATTTTTACACCCCACTCCCCCCCCCCTTGCATCAGGAAGATAGGAATTTCCAAGTGGTCGACAAGTTGGCAGCTGCATGGTTAAAAATACTCGAGACATCAAGTTTATGCTGATGGTCAGATGTCCACAAATAGATAAAGATATCGATGTGAGGTTATTTCTCTCTTAAAGTGGCACACCAGATACAGAATAACGATAAATAAATGAAAATCTCACTAAGGTTATTAGGTGCAAATATTCCCCACTTCCTGAAAAATGGCAATAAAATACTAATTCTGGCGTAATGTAATGTCTAACTATGTATGCTTCGCAAATCAGATCACAATTATGTCATTTTTCACCACCTTTGTCCATCATAAGCCGAAATACGAAAAATTCGATTTTTCTGCTTTAGGTTAGAAGGAACTAAATGTTTTCCATAGGCCACAGTGTTAACGTTTGACCACGCCCACGCTAAATTTTCTAGTTCCGAAGTGCACGATGCATGCGTTCGTAAAGACCAACCCTTTCGGAATCTGTTCGCACATAGGAGTACCTTTCGAGCCACGCCTTTTTTAAAAACCAGCATATGTTTTCCACACTACCCCACTTTTTGCACAGAATTTGACAGTCTGACGAAAGCCAATACACAGCCTCAATATCCCGCCATTGTTTGGACACGAACGCATTTCAGACTAGGAAACGCCCACGTTTTTACATGCTATGGGTATTATATTTCTTGAATTTGTAAAATTATTTGACATATTATACGCCAATCGCGCGCCAGAATTTTTTAAACTCGTATTCGAGATACCCTGTAAAAACGAAAGGGACGTAATTCTACTTATTTAGTTCCTTCTAACCGTAAGAGATGTGCAAACATGACCCTATGTAATTCCTACTACCTCTGCGTGAAGCTGTGTCATATCTATGCTAAATAAAACTGATTTTACACATTTCTTTGTTCTCGTTCCCCAGCAATCATGGTTATTTTAACCCCACTGTATCTGAAGATGGTTGATCTACTGGGGAAATTTTGGTGGAAATTTGTCCATGTCGTTGCCAATGATGGGAACGTCCCTTCCTAAATAAAAGAATTAATAGTTGGGAATTGATCAGTACTGTCTGCAGTTCAACATAAAAAATTATGGGTGTCTCAGGGTCATCTCATGCCGAGATTTGCCATATTTGGGAAAATTCTTAAAATATGTGGAAATTTTGGTAAAATTTGGTAATTAAACTAACAGAAGGTGCCTTTAATGGGCATGAAGCGCATGTATATAGCGGCATAGACAATACGTGCAAATCATGTTTCAGATGATATGCTTAGTTGACCAAAATTGTCCGGGTTTCTGAATAAATAGTTAGATTTTTACACCCCACCCCCCCCCCCCCCCTTGCATCAGGAAGATAGGAATTTCCAAGTGGTCGACAAGTTGGCAGCTGCATGGTTAAAAATACTCGAGACATCAAGTTTATGCTGATGGTCAGATGTCCACAAATAGATAAAGATATCGATGTGAGGTTATTTCTCTCTTAAAGTGGCACACCAGATACAGAATAACGATAAATAAATGAAAATCTCACTAAGGTTATTAGGTGCAAATATTCCCCCACTTCCTGAAAAAATGGCAATAAAATACTAATTCTGGCGTAATGTAATGTCTAACTATGTATGCTTCGCAAATCAGATCACAATTATGTCATTTTTCACCACCTTTGTCCATCATAAGCCGAAATACGAAAAATTCGATTTTTCTGCTTTAGGTTAGAAGGAACTAAATGTTTTCCATAGGCCACAGTGTTAACGTTTGACCACGCCCACGCTAAATTTTCTAGTTCCGAAGTGCACGATGCATGCGTTCGTAAAGACCAACCCTTTCGGAATCTGTTCGCACATAGGAGTACCTTTCGAGCCACGCCTTTTTTAAAAACCAGCATATGTTTTCCACACTACCCCACTTTTTGCACAGAATTTGACAGTCTGACGAAAGCCAATACACAGCCTCAATATCCCGCCATTGTTTGGACACGAACGCATTTCAGACTAGGAAACGCCCACGTTTTTACATGCTATGGGTATTATATTTCTTGAATTTGTAAAATTATTTGACATATTATACGCCAATCGCGCGCCAGAATTTTTTAAACTCGTATTCGAGATACCCTGTAAAAACGAAAGGGACGTAATTCTACTTATTTAGTTCCTTCTAACCTTAAGAGATGTGCAAACATGACCCTATGTAATTCCTACTACCTCTGCGTGAAGCTGTGTCATATCTATGCTAAATAAAACTGATTTTACACATTTCTTTGTTCTCGTTCCCCAGCAATCATGGTTATTTTAACCCCACTCTATCTGAAGATGGTTGATCTACTGGGGAAATTTTGGTGGAAATTTGTCCATGTCGTTGCCAATGATGGGAACGTCCCTTCCTAAATAAAAGAATTAATAGTTGGGAATTGATCAGTACTGTCTGCAGTTCAACATAAAAAATTATGGGTGTCTCAGGGTCATCTCATGCCGAGATTTGCCATATTTGGGAAAATTCTTAAAATATGTGGAAATTTTGGTAAAATTTGGTAATTAAACTAACAGAAGGTGCCTTTAATGGGCATGAAGCGCATGTATATAGCGGCATAGACAATACGTGCAAATCATGTTTCAGATGATATGCTTAGTTGACCAAAATTGTCCGGGTTTCTGAATAAATAGTTAGATTTTTACACCCCACCCCCCTTGC
>CP136068.1:13363037-13419542 GCA_032622095.1 Siphonodentalium dalli
CTCGCGTATGACCGGCGGATAATATGAACCTACACCGCGTATGACCGGCGGATAATATGTTCATATCAGAACCTACCCCACATATGATCAGAGGATAATATGAGAACTTCCCTCGCATATGACCGGCAGATAATATGAACCTCCACCGCGTATGACTGGCGGATAATATGTTCATATGAGAACTTCCACCGTGTATGACCGGTGGATAATATGAACCTCCACTGCGTATGACCGGTGGATAATATGTTCATATGAGAACCTCCACCGTGTATGACCGGCAGATAATATGAACCTCCACCGCGTATGACTGGCGGATAATATGTTCATATGAGAACTTCCACCGTGTATGACCGGTGGATAATATGAACCTCCACTGCGTATGACCGGTGGATAATATGTTCATATGAGAATCTCCACCGTGTATGACCGGCAGATAATATAAACCTCCACCGCGTATGACTGGCGGATAATATGTTCATATGAGAACCTCCACCGTGTATGACCGGCAGATAATATGAACCTCCACCGCGTATTACTGGCGGATTATATGTTCATATGAGAACTTCCACCATGTATGACCGGTGGATAGTATGAACCTCCACTGCGTATGACCGGCGAATAATATGTTCATATCAGAACCTCCCCCACGTATGACCGGATGATAATATGAGAACCAACCTCGCGTATGACTGGCGGATAATATGAACCTCCACCGCGTATGACCGGCAGATAATATGTTCATATGAGAACCTCCCCTATGTTTGACCGGAGCATAATATGAGAACTTCCCTCGCGTATGACCGGCATATAATATGTTCATATCAGAACCTCCCCCGCGTATGACTGGAGGATAATATGAAAACTTCCCTCGCGTATGACCGGCGGATAATATGAACCTCCACCGCGTATGACCGGCAGATAATATGTTCATATGAGAACGTCCCCTACGTATGACCGGAGAATAATATGAGAACCTCCCTCGCGTATGACCAGTGGATAATATGAGAACCTCCCTCGCGTATGACCGGCGGATAATATGTTCATATGAGAACCTCCACTGCGTATGACCGGCGGATAATATGTTCATATGAGAACCTCCCCTACATATGACCGGTGGATAATATGAACCTCCACCGTGTATGACCGGCCGATAATATGTTCATATCAGAACCTCCCCCACATATGACCGAAGGATAATATGAGAACTTCCCTTGCGTATGACCGGCGGATAATTTGAACCTCCACCGCGTATGACCGGTGGATAATATGTTCATATGAGAACCTCCACCGTGTATGACCGGTGGATAATATGAACCTCCACCGCGTATGACCGGCGAATAATATGTTCATATCAGAACCTCCACCGTGTATGACCGGTGGATAATATGAACCTCCATCGCGTATGACCAGCGAATAATATGTTCATATCAGAACCTCCCCCACGTATGACCGGAGGATAATATGAGAAGCTCCCTCGCGTATGACCGGCGGATAATATGAACCTCCACTGCGTATGACCGGCAGATAATATGTTCATATGAGAACCTCCCCTATGTATGACCGGATGATAATATGAGAACCTCCCTCACGTATAACCGGTGGATAATATGAGAACCTCCCTCGCGTATGACCGGCAGTTAATATGTTCATATGAGAACCTCCCCATCGTATGACCGGAGGATAATATGAGAACCTCCCTCGCGTATGACCGGTGGATAATATGAACCTCCACCGCATATGACCGGCAGATAATATGTTCATATCAGAACCTCCCCCGCGTATGACTGGAGGATAATAAGAAAACTTCCCTCGCGTATGACCGGCGGATAATATGAACCTCCACCGCGTATGACCGGCGGATAATATGTTCATATGAGAACCTCCCCAACGTATGACCGGAGGATAATATGAGAACCTCCCTCGCGCATGACCGGCGGATAATATGAACCTCCACCGCGTATGACCGGCGGATAATATGTTCATATCAGAACCTCCCCCACATATGATCGGAGGATAATATGAGAACTTCCCTTGCGTATGACAGGCGGATAATATGAACCTCCACCGCGTAAGACCGGTGGATAATATTTTCATATGAGAACCTCCACCGTGTATGACCGGTGGATAATATGAACCTCCACCGCGTATGACCGGCCAATAATATGTTCATATCAGAACCTCCCCCATGTATGACCGGAGGATAATATGAGAACCTCCCTCGCATATGACCGGTGGATAACATGAACCTCCACCGCGTATGACCAGCGAATAATATGTTCATATCAGAACCTCCCCCACGTATGACCGGAGGATAATATGAGAACCTCCCTCGCGTATGACCGGCGGATAATATGAACCTCCACTGCGTATGACCGGCAGATAATATGTTCATATGAGAACCTCCCCTATGTATGACCGGATGATAATATGAGAACCTCCCTCACGTATAACCGGTGGATAATATGAGAACCTCCCTCACGTATGACCGGCAGTTAATATGTTCATATGAGAACCTACCCATCGTATGACCGGAGGATAATATGAGAACCTCCCTCGCGTATGACCGGTGGATAATATGAACCTCCACCGCATATGACCGGCAGATAATATGTTCATATCAGAACCTCCCCGCGTATGACTGGAGGATAATAAGAAAACTTCCCTCGCGTATGACCGGCGGATAATATGAACCTCCACCGCGTATGACCGGCGGATAATATGTTCATATGAGAACCTCCCCAACGTATGACCGGAGGATAATATGAGAACCTCCCTCGCGTATGACCGGTGGATAATATGAGAACCTCCCTCGCGCATGACCGGCGAATAATATGAACCTCCACCGCGTATGACCGGCGGATAATATGTTCATATGAGAACCTCCACCGTGTATGACCGGTGGATAATATGAACCTCCACCGCGTATGACCGGCGAATAATATGTTCATATCAGAACCTCCCCCATGTATGACCGGAGGATAATATGAGAACCTCCCTCGCGTATGACCGGCAGATAATATGAACCTCCACTGCGTATGACCGGCAGATAATATGTTCAGATGAGAACCTCCCCTATGTATGACCGGATGATAATATGAGAACCTCCCTCACGTATAACCGGTGGATAATATGAGAACCTCCCTCGCGTATGACCGGCAGTTAATATGTTCATATGAGAACCTTCCCATCGTATGACCGGAGGGTAATATGAGAACCTCCCTCGCGTATGACCGGTGGATAATATGAACCTCCACCGCATATGACCGGCAGATAATATGTTCATATCAGAACCTCCCCCGCGTATGACTGGAGGATAATAAGAAAACTTCCCTCGCGTATGACCGGCGGATAATATGAACCTCCACCGCGTATGACCGGCGGATAATATGTTCATATGAGAACCTCCCCAACGTATGACCGGAGGATAATAAGAGAACCTCCCTCGCGTATGACCGGTGGATAATATGAGAACCTCCCTCGCGCATGACCGGCGGATAATATGAACCTCCACCGCGTATGACCGGCGGATAATATGTTCATATCAGAACCTCCCCCACATATGATCGGATGATAATATGAGAACTTCCCTTGCGTATGACCCGCGGATAATATGAACCTCCACCGCGTATGACCGGTGGATAAAATGTTCATATGAGAACCTCCACCGTGTATGACCGGTGGATAATATGAACCTCCACCGCGTATGACCGGCGAATAATATGTTCATATCAGAACCTCCCCCATGTATGACCGGAGGATAATATGAGAACCTCCCTCGCATATGACCGGTGGATAACATGAACCTCCACCGCGTATGACCAGCGAATAATATGTTCATATCAGAACCTCCCCCACGTATGACCGGAGGATAATATGAGAACCTCCCTCGCGTATGACCGGCAGATAATATGAACCTCCACTGCGTATGACCGGCAGATAATATGTTCATATGAGAACCTCCCCTATGTATGACCGGATGATAATATGAGAACCTCCCTCACGTATAACCGGTGGATAATATGAGAACTCCCTCGCGTATGACCGGCAGTTAATATGTTCATATGAGAACCTCCCCATCGTATGACCGGAGGATAATATGAGAACCTCCCTCGCGTATGACCGGTGGATAATATGAACCTCCACCACATATGACCGGCAGATAATATGTTCATATCAGAACCTCCCCCGCGTATGACTGGAGGATAATAAGAAAACTTCCCTCGCGTATGACCGGCGGACAATATGAACCTCCACCGCGTATGACCGGCGGATAATATGTTCATATGAGAACCTCCCCAACGTATGACCGGAGGATAATATGAGAACCTCCCTCGCGTATGACCGGTGGATAATATGAGAACCTCCCTCGCGCATGACCGGCGGATAATATGAACCTCCACCGCGTATGACCGGCGGATAATATGTTCATATCAGAACCTCCCCCACATATGATCGGAGGATAATATGAGAACTTCCCTTGCGTATGACCGGCGGATAATATGAACCTCCACCGCGTGTGACCGGTGGATAATATGTTCATATGAGAACCTCCACCGTGTATGACCGGTGGATAATATAAACCTCCGCCGCGTATGACCGGCGAATAATATGTTCATATCAGAACCTCCCCCATGTATGACCGGAGGATAATATGAGAACCTCCCTCGCATATGACCGGTGGATAACATGAACCTCCACCGCGTATGACCAGCGAATAATATGGTCATATCAGAACCTCCCCCACGTATGACCGGAGGATAATATGAGAACATCCCTCGCGTATGACCGGCGGATAATATGAACCTCCACCGCGTATGACCGGCAGATAATATGTTCATATGAGAACCTCCCCTATGTATGACCGGATGATAATATGAGAACCTCCCTCACGTATAACCGGTGGATAATATGAGGACCTCCCTCGCGTATCACCGGCAGTTAATATGTTCATATGAGAACCTCCCCATCGTATGACCGGAGGATAATATGAGAACCTCCCTCGCGTATGACCGGTGGATAATATGAACCTCCACCGCATATGACCGGCAGATAATATGTTCATATCAGAACCTCCCCCGCGTATGACTGGAGGATAATAAGAAAACTTCCCTCGCGTATGACCGGCGGATAATATGAACCTCCACCATGTATGACCGGCAGATAATATGTTCATATGAGAACCTCCACCGCGTATTACTGGGAGATAATATGAGAACTTCACCGCATATATGAATGGCGGACACATAAGTTTTTAAGTCTATAAACACTATTTGATTTGAATATTCTTTTGAATAGTCTTACCATTGACATATTCATTCGTTCAAACCAGTTGATCTATTTTGTAACTTGGCTTTTAGTCGCTGGGCTCCGGTATCTGGGCTTTTAGTCACAACTGAAATAAAAATAAGTGCGAATATCTTGGAGCTAATTTCTGCAACAATTTCACCGCCTGTTGGACCCATTTGTAAAAAATACATTCCCTGTGTCTAATTCTACATTTTGATATACTATACGCCCCATTATATTGAATATACCGGCTGAAATCGATCCTGTAATTGTAAACATCGAGTCTATTTTTAGCTGTTTTATCGGAGCGTGTTTGCGTGTTCGCCATTACAATATTCGCAATAGAACAGCCATAGTGTAGCTAAAAACGAATGTACAGTATTCCACTGCGTTATTTGATACCTAAAACTTGTTGTTTGCTAGTGTATTCATCGAGAAATCTAAATTCTAAACATTAATGTCGAACGCAGTTTTTCGTGTTTGTGGCATTTTATGTTAGGTCAGTTGTCGACCGAATAATGTAACTTCCGGTGTCCGGTCAGTGACGGGGTTAATATGTGTGGATAGGGCGAATGTGGACCTTTCGCGAGACACCAAAAGGAGCCCTCTACGCGCTGTATTCCTCGAGATATCGGCCGTCCCACGCAATTTGAAAATCCCGTCCCACAGATTGTCATGCTATCCCAAATTCCACCCCATGTTAGGTCAGTTGTCGATCAAATAATGCAACTTCTGGTGTCCGGTCAGTGGCGGGGTTAATATGTGTGGATAGGGCGAATGTGGGCCTTTCGTTAGACACCAAAATGAGCCCCCTACGCCCTGTATTCCTCGATATATCGGCCGTCCCACGCAATTTGAAATTCTGTCCCGCAGATTGTCGTTTTGTCCCATATCCCATCCCATCCCGCAGATTGTCATGTCCCTTATCCTATCATATAGCCTATCGCCAGCAAATGTTTAGCGTACCGTTATCCAGAGAATCGCATTGAAATTCCTATTACAGGTTGTCACATGAACTCACACCTAATATATCATGTTTAGTACGTACGTAGCAGAGAAATGCGATCCCAAGCAGCAGAAACAGTAGACCTCCGACAACAGAAAGTATCACAATCCATATAGGAACATCCTGCTTCCCGGTTGTCGTTGGATACAACATCGTTTTAGCCTATGGATGATGGATAACTTTATTTACAATATGCACGAATAAAACAATAGCATTCAAGTATAGCAATTATATAGTAATATAGTGTATTGGTGGGGTGGAATATATATACGTGTAACTAATTTATGACATTACACATACTCCATGTGGAATTGATGACAGTCAGAGTTTGTTCATCAAATATAACATAACTTGTAAACAGTCGTTGTTTTGACACGAAGATAAGCCAAACGTCTAGAAAATAACTAGTTTAGAAGCAAATAACATTACTTTTGCAATTTAAAAAATAACTCTTGTTTCGATTAACCCTTTGGCGAGTAGAACGGCATATATGTCGTATATCGGTTGAGGAGTATAACGACATAAATGTCGTTTCAGGAAGTGTTGTTTTATGTAGACATAACTTCAATACATCATCTAATTTATAAATTGTAGATAAGACAAGTTGTAGATTCTATTTATTACATGATCCAAAACATCGACAAAACATACTTAGATCAACAAATGGGACGCACTAACATTGGCTTCTATAAGGCATGCGATGAAATTCGGCGTACTTAATGGCGTATATTTAATTACATAACTTTTCAAACACTTCATTCATTATAGTTTGTTGGAACAATGTTGGAAGCCATATTATTTTGAGACGTAGCGTACGGAATGTAAATAGACGACAACCCGGAAGTCAAAGGTCACCTGGCACTATTTCCTGTTATTAAACGAACGTTTAATATCACAATTTATAGAATGGGTTTATTGAATGGGATAAGGGTAGGATCATGTAATAAATTGTTTTACAGTATTCCGTGGATTGACGGCTTATGATTGCATTATACATAATTATTATGTTGCTTTTGTTGTGATGCCATATTTTTTTTTCATTCCGTCCATATACGAAGACCGTATAATATAATACACACATGGCGACGTATGTTAGTTTCATGGTACCATTGAAGTAAACGTTTGCCACGAGCTACGCAATTCGACAATCCTTATAGCGAGAAGCTGCCAACTATAGGTCACAGCTAATTTGCATTGATAAATGGCTATGGTATTGGTGCATTCTGTTGAATTGTTATGGTGATGATAGGGCACAGTTACGTTGTATTTCCGTGTGTGTTGTCATTTTTAGCAGTGTTCAACTAATCCGAGTGATTTGAGAAAACGGCAGTGTCTATGAGACATGGTTTAGTGAAACGACAGAAGTTCTTGATTACGATCTGTTTTCAAAAGCACAGCCAATACTAGTATTATAATGTTATAAAAGTAAGTATATATTCTCCTCAATTCATTATACACATAACTGCTCCTTCTCAATTCATTCAGATGAGATGAGGCCGCCAAAATGACAACTTAAAAATATATAATGGAACGTATTCTTGACAGCATATTGCCCCCCCCCCCCCCAGCATCATAGCAATTCAACAGGAGCCAACAACATCACGAAGGTCCATCATACTTCACCAGATGCTTATACCCACCATGTCCTGTACTGTTGTATTCCATATGGCACTGACATCATTCTGGGGTTGTTTAACCCGACCAGTTGTTACGAATTCTAGTATACTTCTGTCCTGAATAAAGAAAACTAAATAATAGTTATAAATGTATCGATATACAAGTACAATATTCCTGAATTCATAAGAACGAAAAAGAACAAGGTTATGTTAAAATCGTTCCAAGTGGTTTCATTTAACTACGAAATTCATTTGGCCTATGTACAGTAGACACATACACGAATGTTTCTCTGGATTTTTGGAAAGAGCAACAACCGAGAGCGCAGTTAAAGGGAATATTTCAAATAGTCTGAGTGACAATATTGTTTATATTTAAACAAATCCATATATTCAAAATTATTGCCGAACGATTTTAAAACTAATATATGTACTGACTATATGGTACTCTTTACTAATAACTACATGCTACTCGGGCATATTGAATATATGGATTGATGAATGATAGCTGAAGAAACTAATACGACAAGTGGCACCTAAAAGTTGTGTATATATACATGTGTACATGTATATATGTGTGTATTGCTTATAAATTAGATGTGCAGTAGCAAGTAGTTTTTTGATAAATTAGACATGTATAAATTAGACAATTGTGTATGTATAAATAAGAATGTATGTATATATCAGACATATATAAACTAGACACGGAGCAACATGACACAGGAATACACCAATTTATTTCCCGCTTCCGACAAGTCACGACGGAACAGCGTACATACACCATGTGACCCAAATGCTGAAGCAGAACATTGATTGCTGTCACTGTAACGATATTATTATTTTATAGTACATGTATGTCCACGGATGATGCGATCACATGTGGTGACGGCACATATAAGCCATATAGGTTTACAACCAAATCCATTCCCATATTATACATAATGGACAAGATAGCTTGTATCACCGATATATTACGTTTTAATTTATATTCTGGGTGGGAATAACAATTTTAAACCAAATTAAAAATAAAGGATAATTACCACGTGATCGACAATTCGAACACGGACCCGTAATAAACGTACAATGTTGGTGGATAAGCTGATCATTGGGATACTAATGTTAGAGAGAGAACAATGGGATTGCGTTTCAATACGTAGGAATATAGTAGACAGTTGACGCCTGTTCGAAACTCTCCCCATAAACAATCAGAACAGATTTAAAATATTTGCATGTCTGAAACCCGGATTATATTAACTCAGAAAAGATTCAAGATATTCCCGTTTCCGAAACCCGGACTATAACTACTCAGAACAGATCCAACATATTTCCATTTATGAAGCCCGGTCTATAAACAATCAGAACAGCGTCAAGATATTCCCATTTCTGAAACCCGGACTATAAACACTCATAAACAATTCGACATAGTGCAGCTTCTGATACTCGGACTGTTGGATATGCTTGGGTTCGCGGTACCGCTTGCAAAAATGGGCACAATACAAAACTATTTTATATGTTGTCAAAATTTGTGTCACTAGGCAAAATAATTGGCAAGTGAGTTCTCAATTCCACACGAAAGTAGACAATATGCATCAATATATTGATGCATGTTAGTTCAATGTCCGCGTAAGGTTCGAATATCCACAGCACATAATATATAACATATTCTATAGTATAAACCATTTCAAATAGGACGCTCCTAAAAATGTATTTCAACTGTTCCAGTTGTTTTTGCCGAGGGTCCGACATGTGTTCTGGATGGTTCTGAGCTTGAATATGATATGAAGTTCCCGTCTATTGCTCTCGATGCAGGGGGTAAAGGGGGGTAACTGTATTTGCTAGTATTTAATTTTTATGAATTTTGGGTTGATAAAGGGGAGTCTTTCGTGTGAATCTGACTATATGTATCACCTTGTGGAAAAAGCTGTTCTAGAACCTGGTTAATATATGTTTGTTGTTCTTGCCATCAATAGCAATTAACACGTCATCCGTATAGAATACTTGGCCACCAAAACATTATGTGGGCATTTATCTGTACGTTAATACCTATATTATTGTATGTAGTTAATACCTATATTATTGTATGTAGTTAATACCTATATTATTGTATGTAGTTAATACCTATATTATTGTATGTAGTTAATACCTATATTATTGTATGTAGTTAATCTGGACTGTTGGTTATGACTGGGCTCTCGCTTCCGCTTGTTCAGTCGACCAAATGCAACAGTAATTCATATCTTTGAATTATAATTAATCATTAAAATTTATATAGCTAATATGATTTCATGAGGCAGGCATGTGTGACTCACAACGAACCCCACCACATTCGTTGCCGATGTCTATACGATGATGAACGTCTGTACAATTATGTTACCCGATTAATCAGTTACTGTTTTATGCTAATGCATTGAGAACGAACAAGGTTCGTTAAGAGTGTTGCTCTCGGGGTTTCTCCATTGCACATCAGTGTCATATTAGTACAGCCTATAGATGTAGTTGCGAGAAAATGTTTTCGAATTGGCTATTTATGATTTTATTTCAAGTCAATTTTGGTCCATCGCTGACCATTGCCATGGGCTTAGAAACTTTGAAAAGTGCTGATGTAATAATTCCATTAATAAATTCCACACGTTCTCTGTTGAAATTTACATATTTACCTTGTTTTCTGGTAGAATTCCCTTTGACAGGCTGAATTTAATTTCGATGTTCTCTTCCGTATGTGCGTCCATGCGGTTTGTATGGCACACAATAAGCGTACAATTCGTGGTACAACCCTGAAAATATAATTATCAGCCTTAGCATGTAAAATATCGTGACTGCGTTCATGTCTGAAGATACCAACACATATGTGTGTAGCAACACAGAGAGGAAAGCACAGGTGTGTCGCGAGTATTTAAATGGTTACTGTACGTCATTTTCAATAAATTCCCGGTGATAAAAGCGATCTAATATCGATAATATTTAGAATTTGATTCGAATGTGTATTTCTGTAAACTTTTAGGTTAAAAGGTTATCTTAAAATCAAAGTTAATAGTTTGATATAAATTTAATTTATGGCTGGAGCTATTAATTAAATTACGAACTTTTGTGTACAAGACGTAATCAAAATAATTCATGGATGGTGGATTGGGCAACGCGTGGCACACATGGTCGTGTAAAAAAATTGTTGCTACGGGGCGTATATTCAAGCCACTCAGTGACTTAAATGAGTATATGGGATTAGTATGCATATAATATAACATTTATTTGATATATTTGCTTGAAAACTGTCCAAAAATTACTCGACAACGACAATTGGCATTTTAGCATTCCGGCTAATCTGCCATCCATAACATTACATCGTACTCAAGAGAAATCTGGTTACCTTCTTCTACGACCCAGATACTATAGAAGCCAACAACAACAGGTGTGTACAGTATCCTTTAATAAAATGTAATAACAAATCGGAACTTGACGTTATATTTCAGTTTTAGGACCAAGAGTCAATACAATGAAGAGTTTACTATTAAATACAAATTGTATTTAGTAGCTTGTAATAATAATTATGTGTGAAATATCACGGAGGGTTCGTAGTACATCGGGAATTAAGCACTATTATCTTTGAGATAGACATAATGGCCCGATTCGTCTACGTAAACCTCAAGGTTTAAACCGCCGTATGTCAGCAAAATTCGTGATTAAACCTGCGACCGCAGGTCTAAGTGACGCACTCGTCATCTATGGTTTAAACCTGGTCCAGCCAGACCAGTGGTTTAGCAGTAGTGTCTCTGTATCGCCGAGATAATTAATCGTACTTTCCTAACGCGGACCGCCTCGTTTTATTGATTGCGAAAATAAATAATTACGACAGCGACCATTTTTGAAGCACTCACAACTTTAAAGCGTGTGGGGATAAGTTTTTGTCAATTTCGATATATTTTGTTTGCGTTTTATAAGCTTAGGGTCTATTCATATTGCACACGCGCTGGCGATTGATCGCCGCGTTTTTAAGGTGCGTGTTAGCATAACTCAGAGCTATTCGTGACCAATTACCTTCCTCAAACAACCACGTCCGATTCGTGACCAATCATCTTCGGCAATCAACCTCGTCCTCAGTTAGCCGTTACAGAGAATGGCATGGTTCACTCATTGTGATTTTAACAACTATCTTGTGCTTCTACGAATTCATTTGAATGGCTCAACGTTTTTATTTTGACACCAAAAGGATGCTACTGCATGACCAGATATCCCATACACATAGCTTGCAATCCTAAACTTATAATGCTATATGAGTCAAATTTGATAACTTATTTTGACGTAGATCATGCCACAAAGCTCTACTTTGGCCCCGCCAATACATTCCCATAATATTCCACCAGTTCAGAACCTGGGAACGTTTTGATTTTCTGCATGACGGAAAATGTATTACATTGAAAAAAAGCAACGCATGTAATATATTTCTTTATTAAAAGCTGTGCCTCTGTATAGTTGCCCAGTTCAAACAGTTCAGATGCCGCTTCTGGTGTGTAATCATAGGCAAATTGCCTTTACTTGACAGACCTCTCGGTCCAGAATTGACTCGATTATGTAGCCCTTATTCAGCATCCGTGCGACAGGAGCCTGCGTCACATTTGCGCACATTTCGGTCATCTAAACATTTTAATTTGAAAACAATTTACTTATATATAAAACAGACAAATATTAATATAATTTTTAAATATTGTTTCTTGTTAGATACAACTCCTTAATCAATTAACAACACATTTTTTAAATTTATTTTAAATTTTTCTTATTTTTAAATCAGTTTTAGAACAGTTGCGAACAAACAAACGGACATACATAAATACAGCACATATACCCTTTAATATATACATATGTACATGTAAATACACAAAATGTTGTCTTTGCGGGTAAAACATCTTGCAGAAAATCAATCACAAACAAAATGATAAACAGCGCATGAAAATCGTGTTGAGAGACATGCCCTTTGTCAGATTGATTTAAACCCACAAAGAGATCAATGGTCCATGAGCGATACTGATTTCTCAATGAATAAATCTTGCACGCTTTCGCGATAATTTATGAAATGTCAATAACCATTATATCGGCTTGTCTTTTTGGTCCGATAGGTAAGAATGTAGTTTGACTGTATGTTCATATCACCAAATCGAGTTAGTCAATTAGTTGGTAACTGAACGACAAAAACGACCCCTTAAACCCGGTTTGGCTGGATCGCCAAGGTAGGTTTAAACCATGTTACACTCGTAGGTTTAAACCGGAGATGACGAATCCGGCCAATTAGTAATAATTCAGTTTTATCCGACGTGGGCTAGTATAAATTACCATAGGGACGTGGGTAAATTGTTTGTTGGAGTGACCAACTTCGTATTTTAAACTCTTTTCTTTGCAGCCCCTTTCACGAGACCCAAACTCACCATGCATGTTCAAGAAATTCCATTGCATCCATAGTCTAGGATTGCAATTTTCGCAAGAGTTCCGACTGTTGGAAACTTCCAGCAGGATACCACTACCATTTCAGTACAAAACAATGAAATAACCCTTTACCCAACAGAACGGCCCTGTGCCAATGCATTATCTTATAGGTCGCCTCGCATATATAAGAGAATGCATTGGCTTAACACATTAAAAATTATAAAATTGTTAAAGAATGTAAGAAAAAATGGTAAAAAGTGTTAAAAAAAGATTTTTTTTAGGCCAATGCATTCTCTTATATATGCGAGGCGACCTATGGTCGACTCGCATATATAAGAGATTGCATTGGCACAGGGCATAACTGTAACCATCACAATGTGGTCAATGAGCCGGTTCCAATGATATCCATATTTGTATGGTTTTATTGAGACAGACCCAAGATATTTTAGGCTGTTGAAGCTTTATTTGGCCGGTTTTGGCCGGTTTGTTGGGTAAAGGGATAAAGGAGGCAAGTTGGCAAATTTTGATAGTGAAAAGTTTTGTCAGAATGGCTGAATCTACAATACAGGTTTTAACCACTAATATGCAACCACGTGTTAATATGTGGTAATCAGCCTGTTCTTCCGATAACACGATTATCTGCTTATAATATAACTGATTGTATGTAAGTAATATGATTGGAATCGCCTAATATTGAGTAGATAATGTCCTGAAAATGAGAGTGTTTTATTCACACTATCGACCCATAATGATACGATTCTAAGCATATTATGTGCGGACACTGATGAATAAGCCAACTCGCGATTTTTTGGGTGTACGCTCTTTAGCATGTGTTTTCACTGTGACCAGCGCCATAAAACGAAATAAAGCCATATGTCCATCATCGGCTTATTTCATAATCAAATAATCACTATGTACCTGTTTAACATTATAGGTCGAGTATGTGCGCATTTGCACGAAGAAATGTTGGTGGTAATTGTTGAGGGTACAGAGAGACAACCGCCTGATAGTATTACCGAACACTCACATGGCACATGTTAACTTTTACATGACGGGAACTGCGTATGTGCAGCATTAAAGACCATGTTCCAGTGCATTCACTCATATATACGAGGCGCGCAAAGAGAATGCATTGAAAGAGGGATTTCGCAAACATTCAGGAAGCTCCAGTCATGAACAGGTTAATGGGACAATGCTTGTGTTATTGGTAGAGATAGCCAATTAGGAGCAACGGTAATATGCAAGATAACATTCAAGTATTCTAGTATTGAACAAAATTATGAAATGACAAAGGGCTCAATTTCTTCACGAGTGTTATTGCGTAGATTTTAATTTATAATGTAATGACGGACAACATTGAAGCACGAGAACCTATTGTAATTCAGTTAATTAACTGTGTAATATGTGACCGAAAGTGTATTTTATATCATCCGAGAAGGGCCAATTATTGAGCAGCTATTATATATTGAATGCTAATATGCAATCTTACCACATTGATGGTGTTTTTTGTTTCGTGACTTGTGGACGTTTCATTCAACGAACGCTTCCTTCGCTGTAGAACAGAACCCAGGGTTGTTGTCATAGTAACTGCAATACCCGTGTTCGTCTCGTCGTCGCCTGACCGGCCTCTGTCGTCATGGGGACCGTCGAAATCGACATCATGAAACGCACCCCCGACGTCATTATTGGAGATGACACCGGTATGTTTCATTTGGCATTCCTTTATTACCGAGTTCCGACTTTTTGACAGGGAAACCTACAAAGAGCACAAAGTTACACAAGGTTACACAAGGACAAAGTTACACAAGGAAAAACTATTCAGCCGGCAGGGCCATGTACGCGCTTTTAAAACTAATACGATATTGTTGTAACATGTCAATGGTATATGACTTGATATTTGTCACATGTGCACGTTATCAGTATAAGCAAGTGTATACATATTCAAAATTAAATTTCAGGCAGATTTGAGTATATTCATTTTGAAATATCAAGAAAACGTTCACAAAACGTACTGCATACCGTTCATTCGATATGCGATCATATTTTATATCTGTTTGCATATGTTTTATTTCATTGTATTTCCGATTCATATCGTAGCTACATGCGAATATGCAACTTTGTTCGCACGCACAACATATACATGTTATGTATGTGCATATAACTTTATCGCCATACTTGGATGGACATTAGGCTATAGACCCACGTGCCTTGACGACTGTATTAGCATACTAATATTATATGGGCATATTATCTGGACCCAGATACCTCGACGACTGTATCGCCATATTCATTTTGGATGGGTATATTATATAGACCATTAGTTAAATTAGTTGAAATTTTCACTCTGTTCGGTCAGTTTCTTTGAAGTTGAATCGGGCTCTGTAATAATAGCTTTTATCACATAATTAGCTCCTAAACCCGGCTTCATATATTTTAGTAAGACACACGTGTATTATCGCCACGCGCAGTGACGTCATAGTTCATCTCAATGATGTCGTTGGCTATGCTGGAACTTTATTATTATGTTAATTAGAATATTATTATTATATTCGATTTATGTTAGGTCATCTCATGTTGATTGTGAGAAAAACATGGGTGATACTGGTGGTTGAACAATGTTGTCAACATGAAAAGACACATTTAAAATGAAACAATATGTTTTCCTGAATGTGTCTTTACTTCCGCGTTGGTTGTGATAAGGAAATCAATATTAATTTGTTTAATTCCAGCCGTTTCGAGATCGTTTCTCCTTGCTAAAATGTGATTATGTGATAAAATGGATCTCATATTCGTCACAAAAGCTCGGTTCGAATCGAATTTACTGCACTTTGTTAATAAATTTCGTATAGAATTGCGACTCAATAGAGATCCTCTACATAATAACAAAGTTACAACTTTATCAAAATCCGTCCCTACTTCACATGGGCGACAAAACTCGTTGAAATATCAGTGACCGTCCACAATTGTCCAAAACTTCCGTGGACCGATTACCGGAGAGTAGTTTGTATACAATTTCTCTATTAACAATCATTTGGCCGGTTACTTCATGTGTGTTTTTCATCTGACGTGTGTGTCGGAATAATGATGTGGAGGATTTATGTAAATGTTAGCCCAAACTACATTTCCAAGTAAAGATGGTTTTGTTGTTTATTTTGAGGAATAATACCGCGTCAGATGAATTCAGCCCAAATATGTTAACAGTTGTCGTGTAAAACATTCGGCAGTAGGTTAGCGTTATTTAGTATTTGTGGATGTCCGTTAACATGGGGAAAATAGAGTACTGCGCTTGAACGAGCATGTGAATTGTCGTTTTTAATGTATAGCAACTTTATAATCAATAACAAAGGCATTCTCTGTCAAATAAGGTCGCTCTATTTACGATACCAATTGGGGAACTTTGTAAATTAAATTACGCGTAAACGTATACCTGCTGCAAATAGAAAAGGTGTCGGAATCGGCGTACTCGCCCCAGGGCTAACTCGCCCCAATCGACGCGTGCCAACTCGGAATAAAAGGCCAACTCGGAATAAAAGATGCATACGGGGTGTTATGTGGCGTTTGGTCCGTTGTTTCTCAATAAATATTATTGAAATTTGGTGTATATGTCCGGGCTGGGACATGGAATACAACAACGTTTGAATTGTTTTTAAATTTACAAATTTGTTGATTTTATTAAAAGATTTTTTCGTTCTGAAACACACTATAAAGTGTATATAATATAATAACGAACACGAGAATTTATAAACTGTTAACAAAAGATATCAAATTCAATACATGACAAAGATGACTCAGTGGAGTTTATAAAGTGAACATAAAAACATTGAGGTAAGAATCTTTTTAAGGAATGCAACTTTATTTAATGATAATAAACACATAAATTAAAATAACAAACATGAGACATACATGATTTATAAACTGTTAACAAAAGATATCAAACTCAATACATGACAAAGATGACTCAGTGAAGTTTATAAAGTGAACATAAAAATATTAAGGTAAAAATCTGTTTAAGCATTACTAAACCGTTTAGCACAGTCCACTTCACTCATCCGATCATCACCAAACTTCATATTTATCTTGATATTGATCTATCAGATGAGAGCTATCAAATATTTTTTTAATTTTATAGGAAAAGTGGTCGCCAGCGGCCATATTGCATTTACGTTATATGTTATCGCGTCATGTCGATATCTAGTATTACTTAGAAATTTCACCTTTCCAGATTCAGAATTGCTCCATTGACTGTAACAGTTGGAATTATTCCCCCCTTCGGATAGAGTGTCACTGAAACTTTATTTTGTCAGACTGTCTGTATAGTTACTGATTATATATGGCAATAATCTGTAATAAGATGTAGCACTATTTTATTTTATATTTACATGCAGTGCTGTTTTTATACAACAATTCTAATCCCCCCTAGATCATCATGTGATCGACCATACATCGCGCGAGGACCTGGTTGAATTAAGGGGGGTTTTATGGATAACTTCTGTCCTCAAGCTAGATTATACTTATGACATTTAATGGCATGTTGCTAACGTGGAGGGTTAGATATGCTTGAGACACCACCACTCTTCAATTCACACCAAGTTATCAGCTGTCATATTCGGATATTAGAACCCATAGCCATGATATATGGTTTATTTTGTGTATACTAGTAATATTGTTATTTTCAGTACCGTTATATACCAGTACTGTGTATAACAATGCATATAAATTAATCCATGTATACATGTATATTGATTCAACGGATTCAGTGGTTTTGTCCATCAGTCTATCAAATTTGCGGGGAAAACATGGCCACAAGCAGTACACCCTGTTAAATTTCGAATTTGAATCAATTGGCGCACCCTGCAGCCAGCTTTTATTGGAGAACTTTTTCTCATGTGGATAGTTTGGGTCACCGGTAGATGTGAGCCATGTTTTGTTCTCAAGCTGTCCTTGTGAAGACATCACTGCCAGCGGTGATCTTGAATTTTACTATTTTTATGGCTAAATAATTTGGTTGATCCTACAGACGACACCCCTTGTCCGATCGTCACCAGATTCCACAATGATCTTCTGGATAACCATGGTGAGAGTAATCTAATTTTCCCGAATTTCGTTAAAAAACATTACCACAGGCAGCAATTTGGTATCTTACTGTTTGATCCTCTTTTGCGTGACTGAATTGTTTAGCAACTGTACAGTCATATCCCTCATCTGATAGTCACCACACTTTATATTGATCTTCGGGCTGACAACTAGATGGGAGCTATCGAATGCTTTGAATTTTTTTGGAAAACATTGTCGCCAGCAGTCATCTTCTATTTTGGTTTTTATATACATGTATATCTCCTCATTCGGATAGCCAGGTACTTCAACTTTCCGCATTCCTGTCATCATTTGAAATATAAAAATTTACCTGATACCATGCACCCTTCAAAATTTGTTTCGTCGTATCTATTTTAATGACCCGTATGGTAATATTGATACAGATATATTTGTCAAACAACTAAATCAGGAAATATATAATAGTAGCTGGTGGACCCTACTTTGTCCGGGATGTTCCCCTCTTATTTTCGGAGAATTGCGCGATTTAACCTTGAATTGACCATTTTAAAGGTGAACGTCATGTCGGGTCACGATTTGACCCGTCCAAAACACTCCCCGGACAAAAGTCACGACAAAAGTACCCGTCGAAATCCGCCCGGCTTTACCCAATTTGACCTTGAATTGACAATTTTGAATGTCAAGATCAGGTCAGGGTCATAATTTGACCCACCCGAAACACTCCTGGGACAAAAGTAACAGTAGGTATTATATTTCATTGAAATACTTCCGTTTTACCAGATTTGACCTTGAATTGATCTGTTTGAATGTCAAAGTCAGGTCGGGATCAAGATTTGACCCGTCCAAAATACTCCCTGGAAATAATTTCCCCTAGGTATCAAATTTCGTCCAATCTGTCCGGCAGTTTTCCCGGCCATAGCTAACAGACAAACAGACAGACAAATGTCCAAAATATATATTAAACTAGCTGATGTACTCGACTTCGTTCGGGCTATTTAGGGAATTTTGTTTTGTGATCGCCTCCATCTGGACAGTACCCAGTATATACAGCGTCTGGCCAAACTATTGTTCAATTAGTCCAGAAACATGCCTACATCAGCACGTTCGAGAACATGGTCCCACGTGAAATTGGACCCGTCCATATTGCTCCCGGGATCGAAGTAGTCCTACACACAAATTTTTAGTCGGATCGGTCAAGGTCCAGAAACATGCCTATGAGCGAGGTCAAGTTGACACGTTAAATACCAAATCCGAGTCGGATCAGTCGAGCAGTGTTAGAGTCTATAACACATACACACATGCATTCATGCATACACACATACATACAGACAGGTGTTCCAAAATGTATAATCGATAGCTACAACAATTCTATGGTAGATAGTTCACGGCCGACCTGATGCATGCATCTTAGTTTTCTTAGATATGATACCAAGATTCTGATTTACAATATATAAGTATGGATCATACGCTACACGAACTGTGGACACATTAGGGATTTTGGATTGGATTGTTTATTTGCACAAATTAAATACATAATACAAAAATATAATAATATATCCTGAAAATCTGCACATGAGCGGCATAGCCAATACAGGCCGTCTTCCTGCCGCCCTTTATACACAATAGAGAATAAGTAGATGGCGATCATATTGTTGTTAAACTTTTGGGGTTGTGTTTATTTATCCATTTTGTTCGGACAGCTATGATTAAATATATGTCCATACAATTATGTGTCCATTGATTTGTGCCCACACATGGTGAGTACTCCAGGGTTACGGCACATGACGAGGACACGTCTCATAAGCGTAATTACATTATAGATAATACCTGTATACCCATTGTTCCAATATTTGGGCCATAAGTCACACAGACTGTGGGCACAGTATAGAGTTACAACGCACGAAAGACCAACGGTGTCTGTATTGTCATATGGATGCTGGAGGGAAACGCTATTCAGATTCCCATACATCGGGGTCTTTATTAGCATACTGATGCTGGATGGAAGCGCTATTCAGATCCCCATACATCGGGGTCTTTATTAGCACACTGATGCTGGAGGGAAGCGCTATCCAGATCCACATTTATCTGGGTCTTAATTGGCATACTGATGCTGGAGGGTTAATCTATTTAGACCCTCACTCATCGATGACATTATTGTAATAATTATGATGGTGGTATATTATCGAGAACCCCGATATCACAATCACTGTATTGGCATATTGATGCTGGGGGTATATTATCTAGAACCCCAAATACCTCGATGACTTTATTGGCATATTGATGCTGGGGGTGTATTATCTAGAACCCCAATACCTCGATGACCTTATTGACATATTGGTGCTGGAAGTATATTATATAGAACCCAATACTTCGATCACTTTATTGACATATTGATGATGTATACGTGTAGTATCTAGAACCCCATACCTCGATCATTGTATTGGCATATTGATGCTGTAGTGGCGCCCAGATGACGACTGTCGTTGGCAGCAGCGGACTTGGTCCTTTATTCCAGATGTTATATCGGTGCGTGAATTTTATTCTACTAGATGGTCGTATGACGACTTCTTCTGGGATTGAGGACCTGAATGAAGATATATTTAAATTTACGCATTAATATCTCCGGTAAGGTTAGATGAAACTCCAAGCCGGCACCATATAGGGCACATCCGCCACAATATATACGTCAAAGCTACCATCATATATACAACAAAGCCGTCACCATATAATTATACACCAAAGCCGCCACCATCTATATACCAAACCCGCCACCATAAATACGTCAAAGCTACCATCATATACCCGCCAAAGCCGTCACTATATATACGTCAACTCCGCCACCGTATATACGTCAAATCCGCCACCATATATGCGTCAAATCCGCCACCATATATACGTCAAATCCGCCAACATATATACGTCAAATCCGCCACCATTTATAGGTAAAATCCGCCCCTATTTATAGGTCAAATCACCCACCATATATACGTCAAATCCGCCACCATATATATGTCAAAGCTGCCACCATATATCGGTCAAAGCCACCGCCATAAAATGTAAAAACTACCACCATCTATCCGTCAAAGCTACCACCATATCTACGTCAAATCCGCCACCATATATACGTCAAAGCCGCCACCATAAATACGTCAAAGCCGCCACTATATATATACGTCATATCGCAACCATATATACGTCAAAGCCGCCACCATATATACGTAAAATCCGCCACCATATATACATAAAAGCCACAACCATTTATGCGTCAAAGCCGCCACCGTATATACGTCAAATCTGCCACCAGTTATAGGTCAAAGCCGTCACCATTTATAGTTCAAAGCCCCCACCATATATACGTCAACGCTACCACCATATATATGTCAAAGCCGTCACCATCTATACGTCAAATCCGCCACCATACATACGTCAAAGCCGCCACAATCTATACGTCAAATTCGCCACCATATATACGTAAAATCCGCCACTATACACGTCAAATCCGCCACCATATATACATCAAAGCCGTAATATATACGTCAAAACTACCACCATATAAAGGTCAAAGCCGCCACCATATGCATATATACGTCAAAGCCGCCACATATATACTTCAAAGTCGCCACCATATATACGTCAAAGCCGTCACCATATAGACGTCAAACCCAACGCCATAACATTGTCAAATCCTCCACCATATATACATCAAAGCCGACACCATATAGACGTCAAAGCCGTCACCATATATACCTCAAAGCAACCGCCATCTATATTTCAAAGCCGCCACCATATACACGTCAAATCCGCCACCATGCATTCGTCAAAGCTACCACCATATATATATACGCCAAAGCCACCATCATATACACGTCAAATATGCCACCGTATATACGTCAAATCCGCCACCATATCTACGTCAAATCCGCCACCATATATACGTCAAATCCTCCACCATATATACGTCAAATCCGCCACCGTATATACGTCAAATTCGCCACCATATATGCATAAAATCCGCTACCATTTATACGTCAAATCCGCTACCATGTATGCGTCAAATCTGCCACCATATATCCGTAAAATCCGCCACCATATGTACGTCAAATCGGCCACCATATATACGTCAAATCCTCCACCATATATACATCAAAGCCGCCAATATACACGTCAAATCCGCCACCGTATATACGTCAAGTCCACCACCAAATATACATCAAATCCGCCACCATATATACGCAAATCCGTCACGATATACACGTCAAACAGCCACCATATCTACGTCAAACCCGCCACCATTTATACATAAAATCTTCAACCATATATACGTCAAACCGCCATATATACGTCAAATCCGCCACCATATATACGTCAAATCCCCCACAATATATACGTCAAAGCTACCACCATATATACGTCAAAGCCGTCACCGTATATACGTCAAAGCCGTAACTATATATACGTTAAAGCCGCCTCCAAATGAACACCAAATCCGTCGCCATATATACTTGCACGACAAAGCCGTGCCACGATATGTGTACCAAAGCCGTCACCATATAGACGTCAAACCCAACGCCATAACAATGTCAAATCCGCCACCATATATACCTCAAAGCCGTAACCATACACACATCAAAGCCGTCACCATATAGACGTCAAAGCCGTCACCATATACACGTCAAAGCCACCGCCATCTATACTTCAAAGCCGCCACCATATACACGTCAAATCCGCCACCATGCATTTGTCAAAGCTACTACCATACATATATATGTCAAAGCCACAATCATATACACGTCAAATCTGCCACCGTATATACGTCAATTCCGCCACCATATATACGTCAAATCCGCCACCATATCTACGTCAAATCCGCCACCATATATACGTCAAACCCGCAACCGTATATACGTCAAATTCGCCACCATATATGCATCAAATCCGCTACCATTTATACGTCAAATTAGCCACCATTTATGCGTCAAATCCGCTACCATATATCCGTCAAATCCGCCACCATATGTACGTCAAATACGCCACCATATATACGTCAACTCCGCCACCATATATACGTCAATGCCGCTAATATACAGGTCAAATCCGCCACCGTATATACGTCAAACCAGCCACCAAATATACATAAAATCCGCCACCATATATACGTCAAATCCGCCACCATATACACGTCAAACCGGTACCATATCTACGTCAAATCCGCCACCATTTATACATCAAATCCGCCATCATATATTCGTCAAACTGCCATATATACGTCAAATCCGCCATCATATATACGTCAAATCCGCCACCATATATACGTAAATACGCCACCATATATACGTCAAAGCTACCACCATATATACGTCAAAGCTGTCACCGTATATACGTCATAGCCGTAACCATATATACGTCAAAGTCGCCTCCAAATGAACACAAATGCCGTCTCCGTATAATACTTGCACGACAAAGCCGCGCCACGATATGTACACCTAAGCCGCCACCATTTAGACGTCAAATCCGCGTCACATACCAAAGACGAAATCTATTTCACTCCAATGGATAAGACTCCTCTGCATTTGTATGATCTGTCGTCTGTTTATTTTGCATGAACACCCATCCAGATGAATAAACAGATCAATCCAATTGTTTCTAACTGAGTGTGGTAATCTATTTGATATAGAAATGGTTATAGAAATCATAGAATAATTTAGTATAGACAGTTGTTTTTCACTAACCCAGATAGTTGCACACCGGCCTTATAAATTACCGGCAGACGCAGGGTTTTCTCGTTATCTTCTAACGCATAATCTGGTTCCGTTCCCTCTGATTTAGTTGTTCCCCTGATCACAACTTCCCGGTGAAGATAGTTGAGCAGCGATACATCAACTGTAATCGCAAACACAGTCTCGTCTTGGTTAGTAAGAATATTAGCCACGTGACACTCCAGCGTCAAATCTGGGTCACCTGAGCTGGTTACCATGGTTTCATCACATTGTACATTTCCGGTTCCGCGTACTTTTTCAAAGTGTTTATATGTTACTGGTCCTTTAAATTTGATTTGGGCATTCGTAAGGTAGGCTGGCTCAGCTGTGTTCTTGATTGATATGGTAATAGTTGCTACTTCTGTTTTGTTGACAACTACCATTTGTATGTCAGATGTGAGGCTGATGCTTAGATCGGTCATGCATATTTCATTTGTGCAGTCGGTTTCGTAAGGAATCTGAAATGGAGATACATGCATAAATCAATTTTCGATTATATACCTATGGTTGAGAACATACGTGCTGTGTTACACATTGTATATGAGAAATACATGGTTAACCCTTTACCCAACAAACCGGCCAAAACCGGCCAAATAAAGCTTCAACAGCCTAAAATATCTTCGGTCTGTCTCAATAGAACCATACAAATATGGATATCATTGGAACCGGATCTTTGACCACATTGTGATAGTTACAGTTATGCCCTGTGCCAATGAATTCTCTTATATATGCGAGTCGACCATAGGTCGCCTCGCATATATAAGAGAATGCATTGACCTAAAAAAAATCTGTTTTTAACACTTTTTACCATTTTTTCTTACATTCTTTAACAATTTTATATTTTTTAATGTGTTAAGCCAATGCATTCTCTTATATATATCTCTTATATAAGAGAATGCATTGGCACAGGGCCGTTCTGTTGGGTAAAGGGCTAATGGCATAAACAATATACGTGATGTACGTGTTACCCGTAGTATTTGACATTTTGTATTTTTATTATATTCAATAATGTCTACCCGACTGTTTACACGCTACACACCTATTATATGTTCCTTCAATGACCATATAAACAAAATAACTTAGCCGCGAGATGGTGTTGGTTCATACATGTAGTTATAAAGTTTGTGTTTTGTAAATGAGTTACACGAGGGAACAAATTCATATACAGAGCGCTTGTCCCATGCAGGTATTAAATACTGTTATGTTCTAGTACAGTGTACGTATGTTACCTTTATCTTCACATGTGTAAACATGCACGGGCGGTCTGTTCTTGGCATAATTAGTGACATTTCCACTAGCGGAACCAAAGGCGGGATAGTTCTACTGTAACGTATACCCTGGCAGTGTTCGCGTTTCACCAAACAATATTCTGGCCAAAAAAATCGCCAAATGAAATTTTTAGTGGCTAAATAAAAAAAAAAACAATTGTCCAGTTTGTATGAATTAACCAGATTAAAAAAAAAACTTTGGCCTTATGTTTTTTAAATATATAACTCTCTGACTCTTTGTCGCGTCACTGACAACATGTTCGCTAACTAATATGTTTGTTGTCATTGCTATTTTCGCAGAAATAAAACAACAGTTTTGTTGTTTATTATCGTGAAGTGTTGAAATGAAGTGTTATTATAAGACGGGATGCTGTTTACGACACATTGCGTAACTGACATGCCGTCGCGGATACATCGAGTTATAGGACAATGCATTTACGCATTTCATCCTGCATACCGCATAATCAACAAAATAATAATCACTATGCTATAACTAGTGCAGTGATGAAGGTTTTGACGATTAGTAATCGCCAGTGTACAACAATCACCGTTCAATCAACGCCCCTCTTACAAAATAAATGTGGGTTGTCATCGTATGATGTATCAGAAGTACGAAACCCGCGTCCAAAAACCGGCGATATTTAGTCGCCTAACTTCGTGAGGCTATTCGGCGCTTTTTGAATTATATTTATGTATCCATTTGTGGTGCGAAAAACAAGTTGGGCCAAAGGTTTTGCCAAATTAAATGTTCTATTGCCCACTTTGGCCACAGACAGCGCAAACACTGTTAACACTGAGTAAGATCACCTCTGTTCATATATGCCATAAATGTTCATGCAATATGGGTAATGCGAAATGAACAAGTGTTAATATACTATGGGTAATACAAGCAAACTACTATTATACTGTGGTCAACACAAACATGAGCGATATGCGCTAGTCTGTCGTGTCCTCATCAAATGTAAACAAACAACACACACAGGCGGTGCTATATCTTAATGAAGTGTAGTTCCATTCAAGCAAAATTAATTTCATCAAAGTCCTTGTTAGTGCATTATTTGATACCAATCATTATATAGACACATATTGTTTATATCAGTTATATGTACTTATAGCTGTTCTATCTGCAAAACTAAGTGTTATTTTCTTTTAAACTGTAATAAAAACAAAAAATTCACTGAAACAGCGTGAGACGTTACACGTTGTGTAGGAGCAAGTTTAGACAAATTGTCAAATTATTGTCTTTTAAACCACAAATAAAAAATGTAGATATGTAGGTATCAAATTGTGCGGAGTTGAAACCCCAGGCGGAGAGGTGTTTTTCTTTACATCACCTCGTTAATGAACGTTCTGCTTCAGAAGAATGCCAACCCGATATAAACAGATGAAGGGTGATGAACCCAGCCTGTTCGCCGGAACACACGCACATTATCTGCTTATAGAGAATTTTTTTTATAGATAATCTGCTTAGAATGTCCTAATTTTGAGTCGACAATGTGCTGAAAATGAGAGCATTTTAGTCACATTATCTTATCGACACACAATGGGGCTATTTATAAGCTGATTATGTGCGGATGACACTAATTTTGTTTAGTGACACTAATAAGTCAGCCCACGACTTGTCATGTCTACGCTCTTTAAGATGTGTGTACACTGTGGTCAGCGCCATAACACGAATAACGGCTACTATTCCAGTATCTGCTTATTTCAGAATCAAATAATCATAGTATGTACATATTTCACACTATATGTCGATTATGTGCGTATTTGCGCGAGAATATGTTGGGGAACCAGTATCTACAGCATTAGCGTTTACTGGTTTCACGGGAGATAATTCACAATGTTCCTCGCAGGCACAGTCGACATCATTCGTATTATACCGAAGATAAGTTGCCATTTTGATTGGTATTTTTGTCAATCCGATGCGATGGTCCCCATATCATCAGATTCCAACAACAACAACAACATTTTTTTAAATGCCGCTTCAGTTATCAGAATCGATTAATTGCCCCAAAATAATGCTAACCACTGTGACAGTCAACTCTAGTTTGAAATTGCCCAAAATCTGTTATTTATCAACATTATGTTCAACGGAATTTTGCTGATTTGTCAAATATCTAACACATAAAAGCCACTTGAATTTTAGAGTTATCCATCTTCATCCGCAATTTGGTCCGAGACAGTCCTCTCGTCGACTTTTTACTGGGTTTACTCAAAATTATCGGTGGTGAAAAATAATAGATTTCAAAAATCGATATCAGATCACTCGGAGCTTTGATGGGTGGGTTCAATTGAATCGAATATTTTTTACCCCCGAAGCCAAGGAAAGCGTAACTTGCGAGCGTTAGTTCGGATTATGCATATTTAACTTCGCAATGTCAGAATATGAAACATCAGTGAAACATTTGTTGACAACACCACTGTCCATGTTACACGACAAATCGTAAACTGTTTGACTGTAGGATGAAAACGTCATATTCGGCAAGTTTCCAGAGATACTTCGGGCCGTCTCGGTCTTAGTGGTAAACGTTGCACAAATTGTTGACTGGCAATAATTCATGAGAAACAATTTAATGGAATCCCATTCGAATTTAGCATAGCGTCATAACGTGACATAGGTTTACTATGTTTTTGCGTGACCTCACCTCATAGTTAAATGATCGGGATTCAGGCGGCTCAAACATCGGAATCAATCCGTCTGATGTCGTGTTTCCTATCGCGACATCGATTTTAATCCTCACTTTGGATTTCATGTCACGTGCAGGCTGAAATAAACATATTATTTCAATCAAACTACAATTATTTGAGACTAAGTGGAAAGTGATCCTCCTCATTTCCACAAGTTTATTAAGATTAAGGGAATGATGAATAACTGAATTGGAATATAATTGATATACGACGTGTATAATTGAATACTTTTTTTAAATATGAAGGTAAAAGTCAATTATATATTTTACACATACATTTTATATTCAGATAGTTATACTGAACTAGGCACACCATGATCTTTCCAAAATATCAACATGAATATTAATACAACGAATAGACAAATTGTACTATGTCATTCAGTGTATCATTTATACAAAATAATTGCGTTATGTTCCGCGATTTTGATACATTTCTGAAAATACGTTCAGTAAATGCATTGGATGAGCGCGTTTGAACTCGGCACATACTGTTCGTCCCCATACTAGTCTGGCTGTCGGGCTGAAAATATAAGGTCTACCAGGAAAAAAATCTTAACAAGCTAAATTTGGTATCGTTGGAGAGAGGAGATCTTCGTGTACAACATATCCAAAATCCGCTAAAATCCGCTTTGGGGAAAATGTTCTACAGTGCCCTGAATAGGGGTGGGGTCTGACGTAAATTATGAAGGTAAGTATACGATCTGTTATGGCATTGGGATTACGTAGTTATACAAGTTTGTGTGAAATTGGAGCACCGGAGCGAATTGAGTGACACGGACAGAAAATAATACAATCACGGCCATAAAATGGCTGTCAAAATGGCCGCAACTCCAAGATATACCACGACGAAAGCAACATATTAGATAGCCACATAGGAGTGGACATACGTATTCGTAATGTACATTCATGTTGTTTAGTATCTTTAAAGGTACACAGATCATTAAAACATCCATCTGAAGGATGTATTGGTCATTTCAACGCAAGTCAAACCCAACGGTTAAAGTTTTGGTTTTTTGCTTATCCAACATCCAACTGACCGGACAAAATATAATAATTTTGGTCATGCAACACACAAAGTGATGTTTCGCCACGCAGTGCATGGTAGTTTCATTGGACATTGTGATTAATCATTGAATATAACACATACACCGAAGTGCACACCCTTGTGGTATAAAGACTAGTTAGATTTATGGAATTTGCTACACTCTCCGTGATAATATACCATACACATATGTCCCAATGCTTATAACACTGCAAAGAAACACCAATCTCTTCAATAGATTAGCGCCATATCTCACGAGATCAAAGAGATGGTACATCTCACATATTATTTATGACTAATTTTCACGCAGCTACCAAACCGGTTTATTATTGGAACATTTTGTTAAAATTACTTAAGTCCCCACTTTACAACTGGAATATACTACCACGCAATGCACAATATTAATTGTCAGTATCGTTTTGTTTTTAAATATCTTACCAATACCACCCACGTAATTGTGCTAAATAGCAGGGGATCATCGTTTAAAGCTGTTATTTCAGCGTTGAACATTCGCTAAATGTTGCTATTTGTGGTTTTGTGTACAGCTACTATATGTAACTTTAGGGATAAGGGGCAAACGCGGTGACGCGGTTGCAGAAATCGTAGTACTTTTCGCTTATATGTGGCTTTGGTGAATATAACTAAATATAATTTCCAGATATAAAAACAGTCTCAGCCACATTATATGTAAACCATATCGTTCAAGTTTAGAATTTATTGAAGATTTGTTTTGTACTCCTTTGTGTTTTGATAAATTGTGTTCATTATATACCACCATGCATTCTTGTGATAATAGCGAAATATTCGTGTTTTGTCACCTGATTAGAGGCAACTATGATTAATATTTTGAGATATGGACAATAGGATCTTCAGATTTTACCCAAAACTATATGCATATATCTTATATTGTTCTATAGCAGTGCATCTTGGAAGGGTTAATGTTGTAGATATAAAAATTAATGCTGATCGGTCACATTCACGAGACTGCTCTGACTACATATATTTCTGCTTCTAGAAAAGATCACAGAATCAATACATCCATATCAAATCGCATTTAACTGTTTGATTACACATATAATCACACGATTCAACATACAAAGTACATATAGAACTGCGTTATTGTTTCGATTCTGTGCGCCCAAAGGTCCAGATATAAGCGTTGCATGAGACCCTTCTTTCGATTGCTCTCTCGTGAGATTCATTAGGGAGAATTCTTACATCTCTGATCAAACGTTTATCTTATACTCTGCAATGAATATCCTCAAATAATTCGAGTGTTTGTTCTATCTTATAGGACTAGCAATTAGATGTTGCACAAATTTTAAATTTCATTCCGTTTTCTCCATTTTGGCGGCCGTTTTGGGAAAGACATTCTACAAATATGGTTTACGGCTAAACATTGTTTGTCAATATTTAAATTTATTACGAATTTGGCATTTATTGTTGCACCTACCGCAGAAATTCAACAATTTCAGATATTAACAACCATATTGGGCGCCATCTTGAATAGAGAATTTTCCCCAAAGCGGATTTTAGCGGATTTTGGATATGTTATTCCTCAGATTCTGCCCTACAAAATTACACCAAAAACAGCTTGTTAATATTTTTTTCTAGGTCCAATGCTTCAACGACCAGACTAATACCTGTGGTATACTGGGATAGGTGACACAGGATGGATTCCCTTTAGTTCCCATGACGACACGTCTCTTAATTGATCTCTGGTAATCACCGTCAACGAGTAGCAACAACCGAGGCTTTTTCTTCTCTGAATCGACCGTCAGGGTGTAGTTGAGGGCTACAGTAGAAGATCCAGAAACATATGATTAGTTCCGTTAAACGCGTTCATTAACAGAAACATATGATTAGTTCCGTTCAGCGTGTTCATCCTAGAAACATATTATTATTTCCGTTTATTACCAGAAATATACGATTAGTTCCGTTCAACGTGTTCATTACCAGAAACATATGATTAGCAGTGTTCGCGCTGTCGGTAGCCAAATTAGCCAATGGCTAATTTTATTCGAATTTGGCTAATACAAATTTCATTTGGCTAAACTTTTTTTTACCCCAAATGAAGACGGAAAGCATGGAGTCGTAAAGCTAATTAATAAAAGCGCTGAATAGATCGAAGTTATGTGACGAAAGTATTTCGTACTTATGTTAATACGCCGTCGATGACATGTAACCAGCCTAATCGTCAAAACGCTTAAGCTGTATACTGGTTATGTAACTGATTAAGCCGTCTGTAAGATAAAATACCTAAATGCTTTGTGCAGAAGAGCAGTTCTCAATCAATGGTTGCGTAATCTGCATCCCGTTTAATAAACTGGCTTCTCATCATAAAAGTGTCAACGACATAGAGTTATTACAATTAATTAGCTTAGCGAATTTATGCGGGCTTTTGCGATGTGAAATCCCGCCGTATTCTATAGTAATGTTTTATGAATTGATCTGCTTGTGTGATATAATACATACATATGTTCGTATAATATTGTTTTTAAAGTTGTTTTTGTGTGGTTTTAATTATGTTTTTATACTGAATAACAAATAAAGTTTAAAGCCAAAATTTTAGTCATTAATTGTGAACAGCCCAGAAAATGAGGATTTAATTTGGCCTAAACACATTTGGCTAAAGTTTTTTTCATTTGGCTAATAAAATTTTCATTTGGCTAAAAATATTTTTCGGTCCAGCCCGAACACTGATGATTAGTTCCGTTCAACGCGTTCATTAATATAAACATATGATTAGTTCCGTTCAGCGTGTTCATTAATAGAAACATATGATTAGTTCCGTTCAGCGTGTTCATTAATATAAACATACGATTAGTTCCGTTCAACGTGTTCATTAATATAAACACATGATTAGTTCCGTTCAACGAGTTCATTAATATAAACACATGATTAGTTCCGTTTAACGCGTTCATTAATAGAAACATATGATTAGTTCCGTTCAACGTGTTCATTAATATAAACATACGATTAGTTCCGTTCAACGTGTTCATTACTAGAAACACATGATTAGTTCCGTTTAACGCGTTCATTAATAGAAACATATGATTAGTTCCGTTCAGCGTGTTCATTAATATAAACATACGATTAGTTCCGTTCAACGCGTTCATTAATATAAACATACGATTAGTTCCGTTAAACATGTTCATTAATAGAAACATATGATAAGTTCCGTTAAACGTGCTATAATTACCAGAAACATACGTTTAGTTCCGTTCAACGTGTTCATTACTAGAAACACATGATTAGTTCCGTTTAACGCGTTCATTAATAGAAACATACGATTAGTTCCGTTAAACGTGTTCATTAATAGAAACATATGATTAGTTCCGTTAAACGTGTTCATTAATAGAAACATATGATTAGTTCCGTTCAGCGTGTTCATTACCAGAAACATACGTTTATTTCCGTTCAACGTGTTCATTACCAGAAACACATGATTAGTTCCGTACAATGTGTTCATTAATATAAACACATGATAAGATCCGTTCAACGTGTTCATTACTAGAAACATACGTTTAGTTCCGTTCAACGTGTTCATTACTAGAAACACATGATTAGTTCAGTTCAACATGTCCATTACCAGAAACATACGTTTAGTTCCGTTCAACGCGTTCATTACTATAAACATATGATTAGTTCCGTTAAACGCGTTCATTAATAGAAACATATGACTAGTTCCGTTCAACGTGTTCATTACTAGAAACATACGATTAGTTCCGTTCAACGTGTTCATTACTATAAACATATGATTAGTTCCGTTAAACGCGTTCATTACTAGAAACATAAGATTAGTTCCGTTCAACGTGTTCATTACTAGAAATATAAGATTAGTTCCGTTCAACGTGTTCATTACTAGAATCATACGATTAGTTCCGTCCAACGTGTTCATTACTATAAACATATGACTAGTTCCGTTAAACGCGTTCATTACTATAAACATATGATTAGTTCCGTTCAACGTGTTCATTAATATAAACATACGTTTAGTTCCGTTCAACGTGTTCATTACCAGAAACATACGATTAGTTCCGTTCAACGTGTTCATTACTATTAACATATGATTAGTTCCGTTCCACGCGTTCATTACTATAAACATATGATTAGTTCCGTTAAACGCGTTCATTACTAGAAACATACGATTAGTTCCGTTCAACGCGTTCATTAATATAAACATATGATTAGTTCTGTTAAACGTGTTCATTAATATAAATATATGATTAGTTCCGTTAAACGCGTTCATTACTATAAACATATGATTAGTTCCGTTAAACGCGTTCATTAATTTAAACATGTGATTAGTTCCGTTAAACGTGTTCATTACTAGAAACATACGATTAGTTCCGTTCAACGCGTTCATTAATAGAAACATATGATTAGTTCCGTTCAACGTGTTCATTAATAGAAACATACGATTAGTTCCGTTCAACGTGTTCATTAATAGAAACATACGATTAGTTCCGTTCAACTCGTTCATTAATAGAAACATATGATTAGTTCCGTTAAACGTATTCATTACTAGAAACATACGATTAGTTCCGTTCAACGTGTCCATTAATATAAACATATGATTAGTTCCGTTAAACGTGTTCATTAATATAAACATACGATTAGTTCCGTTCAACGTGTTCATTAATATAAACATACGATTAGTTCCGTTCAACGTGTTCATTACTATAAACATATGATTAGTTCCGTTCAATGTGTTCATTACTATAAACACATGAGTAGTTCCGTTAAACGTGTTCATTAATATAAACATACGATTAGTTCCGTTCAACGTGTTCATTAATATAAACATACGATTAGTTCCGTTCAACGTGTTCATTACTATAAACACATGAGTAGTTCCGTTAAACGCGTTCATTAATATAAACATACGATTAGTTCCGTTCAACGTGTTCATTACTAGAAACATACGATTAGTTCCGTTCAACGTGTTCATTACTATAACCATATGATTAGTTCCGTTAAACGCGTTCATTACTAGAAACATACGATTAGTTCCGTTCAACGTGTTCATTACTATAAACATATGATTAGTTCCGTTCAACGTGTTCATTACTAGAAACATACGATTAGTTCCGTTCAACGTGTTCATTACTATAAACATATGATTAGTTCCGTTCAACTTGTTCATTACTAGAAACATATGATTAGTTCCGTTAAACGCGTTCATTAATAGAAACACATGAGTAGTTCCGTTCAACGTGTTCATTACTAGAAACACATGATTAGTTCCGTTTAACGCGTTCATTAATAGAAACATATGATTAGTTCCGTTCAACGTGTTCATTAATAGAAACATATGATTAGTTCCGTTCAACGTGTTCATTACTAGAAACACATGATTAGTTCCGTTTAACGCGTTCATTAATAGAAACATATGATTAGTTCCGTTCAGCGTGTTCATTAATAGAAACATATGATTAGTTCCGTTCAACGTGTTCATTACCAGAAACACATGATTAGTTCCGTACAATGTGTTCATTAATAGAAACATATGATTAGTTCCGTTAAACGTGCTATAATTACCAGAAACATACGTTTAGTTCCGTTCAACGTGTTCATTACTAGAAACACATGATTAGTTCCGTACAATGTGTTCATTAATTAGAAACATATGATTAGTTCCGTTAAACGTGCTATAATTACCAGAAACATACCTTTAGTTCCGTTCAACGTGTTCATTACTAGAAACACATGATTAGTTCCGTTTAACGCGTTCATTAATAGAAACATATGATTAGTTCCGTTCAGCGTGTTCATTACCAAAAACATACGTTTATTTCCGTTCAACGTGTTCATTACCAGAAACACATGATTAGTTCCGTACAATGTGTTCATTAATAGAAACATATGATTAGTTCCGTTAAACGTGCTATAATTACCAGAAACATACGTTTAGTTCCGTTCAACGTGTTCATTACTAGTAACATATGATTAGTTCCGTTCAACGCGTTCATTAATATAAACATATGATTAGTTCTGTTAAACGTGTTCATTAATAGAAATATATGATTAGTTCCGTTAAACGCGTTCATTACTATAAACATATGATTAGTTCCGTTAAACGCGTTCATTAATATAAACATGTGATTAGTTCCGTTAAACGCGTTCATTACTATAAACATATGATTAGTTCCGTTAAACGCGTTCATTACTATAAACATATGATTAGTTCCGTTAAACGCGTTCATTAATATAAACATGTGATTAGTTCCGTTAAACGTGTTCATTACTAGAAACACATGATTAGTTCCGTACAATGTGTTCATTAATATAAACACATGATTAGATCCGTTCAACGTGTTCATTACTAGAAACATACGTTTAGTTCCGTTCAACGTGTTCATTACTAGAAACACATGATTAGTTCAGTTCAACATGTCCATTACCAGAAACATACGTTTAGTTCCGTTCAACGCGTTCATTACTATAAACATATGATTAGTTCCGTTAAACGCGTTCATTAATAGAAACATATGACTAGTTCCGTTCAACGTGTTCATTACTAGAAACATACGATTAGTTCCGTTCAACGTGTTCATTACTATAAACATATGATTAGTTCCGTTAAACGCGTTCATTACTAGAAACATAAGATTAGTTCCGTTCAACGTGTTCATTACTAGAAATATAAGATTAGTTCCGTTCAACGTGTTCATTACTAGAATCATACGATTAGTTCCGTCCAACGTGTTCATTACTATAAACATATGACTAGTTCCGTTAAACGCGTTCATTACTATAAACATATGATTAGTTCCGTTCAACGTGTTCATTAATATAAACATACGTTTAGTTCCGTTCAACGTGTTCATTACCAGAAACATACGATTAGTTCCGTTCAACGTGTTCATTACTATTAACATATGATTAGTTCCGTTCAACGCGTTCATTACTATAAACATATGATTAGTTCCGTTAAACGCGTTCATTACTAGAAACATACGATTAGTTCCGTTCAACGCGTTCATTAATATAAACATATGATTAGTTCTGTTAAACGTGTTCATTAATAGAAATATATGATTAGTTCCGTTAAACGCGTTCATTACTATAAACATATGATTAGTTCCGTTAAACGCGTTCATTAATATAAACATGTGATTAGTTCCGTTCAACGTGTTCATTACTAGAAACATACGATTAGTTCCGTTCAACGCGTTCATTAATAGAAACATATGATTAGTTCCGTTCAACGTGTTCATAAATAGAAACATACGATTAGTTCCGTTCAACGTGTTCATTAATAGAAACATACGATTAGTTCCGTTCAACTCGTTCATTAATAGAAACATATGATTAGTTCCGTTAAACGTGTTCATTACTAGAAACATACGATTAGTTCCGTTCAACGTGTCCATTAATATAAACATATGATTAGTTCCGTTAAACGTGTTCATTAATATAAACATACGATTAGTTCCGTTCAACGTGTTCATTAATATAAACATACGATTAGTTCCGTTCAACGTGTTCATTACTATAAACATATGATTAGTTCCGTTCAACGTGTTCATTACTATAAACACATGAGTAGTTCCGTTAAACGTGTTCATTAATATAAACATACGATTAGTTCCGTTCAACGTGTTCATTACTATAAACACATGAGTAGTTCCGTTAAACGCGTTCATTAATATAAACATACGATTAGTTCCGTTCAACGTGTTCATTACTAGAAACATACGATTAGTTCCGTTCAACGTGTTCATTACTATAACCATATGATTAGTTCCGTTAAACGCGTTCATTACTAGAAACATACGATTAGTTCCGTTCAACGTGTTCATTACTATAAACATATGATTAGTTCCGTTCAACGTGTTCATTACTAGAAACATACGATTAGTTCCGTTCAACGTGTTCATTACTATAAACATATGATTAGTTCCGTTCAACTTGTTCATTACTAGAAACATATGATTAGTTCCGTTAAACGCGTTCATTAATAGAAACACATGAGTAGTTCCGTTCAACGTGTTCATTACTAGAAACACATGATTAGTTCCGTTTAACGCGTTCATTAATAGAAACATATGATTAGTTCCGTTCAACGTGTTCATTAATAGAAACATATGATTAGTTCCGTTCAACGTGTTCATTACTAGAAACACATGATTAGTTCCGTTTAACGCGTTCATTAATAGAAACATATGATTAGTTCCGTTCAGCGTGTTCATTAATAGAAACATATGATTAGTTCCGTTCAACGTGTTCATTACCAGAAACACATGATTAGTTCCGTACAATGTGTTCATTAATAGAAACATATGATTAGTTCCGTTAAACGTGCTATAATTACCAGAAACATACGTTTAGTTCCGTTCAACGTGTTCATTACTAGAAACACATGATTAGTTCCGTACAATGTGTTCATTAATAGAAACATATGATTAGTTCCGTTAAACGTGCTATAATTACCAGAAACATACCTTTAGTTCCGTTCAACGTGTTCATTACTAGAAACACATGATTAGTTCCGTTTAACGCGTTCATTAATAGAAACATATGATTAGTTCCGTTCAGCGTGTTCATTACCAAAAACATACGTTTATTTCCGTTCAACGTGTTCATTACCAGAAACACATGATTAGTTCCGTACAATGTGTTCATTAATAGAAACATATGATTAGTTCCGTTAAACGTGCTATAATTACCAGAAACATACGTTTAGTTCCGTTCAACGTGTTCATTACTAGTAACATATGATTAGTTCCGTTCAACGCGTTCATTAATATAAACATATGATTAGTTCTGTTAAACGTGTTCATTAATAGAAATATATGATTAGTTCCGTTAAACGCGTTCATTACTATAAACATATGATTAGTTCCGTTAAACGCGTTCATTAATATAAACATGTGATTAGTTCCGTTAAACGCGTTCATTACTATAAACATATGATTAGTTCCGTTAAACGCGTTCATTACTATAAACATATGATTAGTTCCGTTAAACGCGTTCATTAATATAAACATGTGATTAGTTCCGTTAAACGTGTTCATTACTAGAAACACATGATTAGTTCCGTACAATGTGTTCATTAATATAAACACATGATTAGATCCGTTCAACGTGTTCATTACTAGAAACATACGTTTAGTTCCGTTCAACGTGTTCATTACTAGAAACACATGATTAGTTCAGTTCAACATGTCCATTACCAGAAACATACGTTTAGTTCCGTTCAACGCGTTCATTACTATAAACATATGATTAGTTCCGTTAAACGCGTTCATTAATAGAAACATATGACTAGTTCCGTTCAACGTGTTCATTACTAGAAACATACGATTAGTTCCGTTCAACGTGTTCATTACTATAAACATATGATTAGTTCCGTTAAACGCGTTCATTACTAGAAACATAAGATTAGTTCCGTTCAACGTGTTCATTACTAGAAATATAAGATTAGTTCCGTTCAACGTGTTCATTACTAGAATCATACGATTAGTTCCGTCCAACGTGTTCATTACTATAAACATATGACTAGTTCCGTTAAACGCGTTCATTACTATAAACATATGATTAGTTCCGTTCAACGTGTTCATGAATATAAACATACGTTTAGTTCCGTTCAACGTGTTCATTACCAGAAACATACGATTAGTTCCGTTCAACGTGTTCATTACTATTAACATATGATTAGTTCCGTTCAACGCGTTCATTACTATAAACATATGATTAGTTCCGTTAAACGCGTTCATTACTAGAAACATACGATTAGTTCCGTTCAACGCGTTCATTAATATAAACATATGATTAGTTCTGTTAAACGTGTTCATTAATAGAAATATATGATTAGTTCCGTTAAACGCGTTCATTACTATAAACATATGATTAGTTCCGTTAAACGCGTTCATTAATATAAACATGTGATTAGTTCCGTTAAACGTGTTCATTACTAGAAACATACGATTAGTTCCGTTCAACGCGTTCATTAATAGAAACATATGATTAGTTCCGTTCAACGTGTTCATAAATAGAAACATACGATTAGTTCCGTTCAACGTGTTCATTAATAGAAACATACGATTAGTTCCGTTCAACTCGTTCATTAATAGAAACATATGATTAGTTCCGTTAAACGTGTTCATTACTAGAAACATACGATTAGTTCCGTTCAACGTGTCCATTAATATAAACATATGATTAGTTCCGTTAAACGTGTTCATTAATATAAACATACGATTAGTTCCGTTCAACGTGTTCATTAATATAAACATACGATTAGTTCCGTTCAACGTGTTCATTACTATAAACATATGATTAGTTCCGTTCAACGTGTTCATTACTATAAACACATGAGTAGTTCCGTTAAACGTGTTCATTAATATAAACATACGATTAGTTCCGTTCAACGTGTTCATTACTATAAACAAATGAGTAGTTCCGTTAAACGCGTTCATTAATATAAACATACGATTAGTTCCGTTCAACGTGTTCATTACTAGAAACATACGATTAGTTCCGTTCAACGTGTTCATTACTATAACCATATGATTAGTTCCGTTAAACGCGTTCATTACTAGAAACATACGATTAGTTCCGTTCAACGTGTTCATTACTATAAACATATGATTAGTTCCGTTCAACGTGTTCATTACTAGAAACATACGATTAGTTCCGTTCAACGTGTTCATTACTATAAACATATGATTAGTTCCGTTCAACTTGTTCATTACTAGAAACATATGATTAGTTCCGTTAAACGCGTTCATTAATAGAAACACATGAGTAGTTCCGTTCAACGTGTTCATTACTAGAAACACATGATTAGTTCCGTTTAACGCGTTCATTAATAGAAACATATGATTAGTTCCGTTCAACGTGTTCATTAATATAAACATACGATTAGTTCCGTTCAACGTGTTCATTACTAGAAACACATGATTAGTTCCGTTTAACGCGTTCATTAATAGAAACATATGATTAGTTCCGTTCAGCGTGTTCATTAATATAAACATACGATTAGTTCCGTTCAACGCGTTCATTAATATAAACATACGATTAGTTCCGTTAAACATGTTCATTAATAGAAACATATGATAAGTTCCGTTAAACGTGCTATAATTACCAGAAACATACGTTTAGTTCCGTTCAACGTGTTCATTACTAGAAACACATGATTAGTTCCGTTTAACGCGTTCATTAATAGAAACATACGATTAGTTCCGTTAAACGTGTTCATTAATAGAAACATATGATTAGTTCCGTTAAACGTGTTCATTAATAGAAACATATGATTAGTTCCGTTCAGCGTGTTCATTACCAGAAACATACGTTTATTTCCGTTCAACGTGTTCATTACCAGAAACACATGATTAGTTCCGTACAATGTGTTCATTAATATAAACACATGATTAGATCCGTTCAACGTGTTCATTACTAGAAACATACGTTTAGTTCCGTTCAACGTGTTCATTACTAGAAACACATGATTAGTTCAGTTCAACATGTCCATTACCAGAAACATACGTTTAGTTCCGTTCAACGCGTTCATTACTATAAACATATGATTAGTTCCGTTAAACGCGTTCATTAATAGAAACATATGACTAGTTCCGTTCAACGTGTTCATTACTAGAAACATACGATTAGTTCCGTTCAACGTGTTCATTACTATAAACATATGATTAGTTCCGTTAAACGCGTTCATTACTAGAAACATAAGATTAGTTCCGTTCAACGTGTTCATTACTAGAAATATAAGATTAGTTCCGTTCAACGTGTTCATTACTAGAATCATACGATTAGTTCCGTCCAACGTGTTCATTACTATAAACATATGACTAGTTCCGTTAAACGCGTTCATTACTATAAACATATGATTAGTTCCGTTCAACGTGTTCATTAATATAAACATACGTTTAGTTCCGTTCAACGTGTTCATTACCAGAAACATACGATTAGTTCCGTTCAACGTGTTCATTACTATTAACATATGATTAGTTCCGTTCAACGCGTTCATTACTATAAACATATGATTAGTTCCGTTAAACGCGTTCATTACTAGAAACATACGATTAGTTCCGTTCAACGCGTTCATTAATATAAACATATGATTAGTTCTGTTAAACGTGTTCATTAATATAAATATATGATTAGTTCCGTTAAACGCGTTCATTACTATAAACATATGATTAGTTCCGTTAAACGCGTTCATTAATATAAACATGTGATTAGTTCCGTTAAACGTGTTCATTACTAGAAACATACGATTAGTTCCGTTCAACGCGTTCATTAATAGAAACATATGATTAGTTCCGTTCAACGTGTTCATTAATAGAAACATACGATTAGTTCCGTTCAACGTGTTCATTAATAGAAACATACGATTAGTTCCGTTCAACTCGTTCATTAATAGAAACATATGATTAGTTCCGTTAAACGTATTCATTACTAGAAACATACGATTAGTTCCGTTCAACGTGTCCATTAATATAAACATATGATTAGTTCCGTTAAACGTGTTCATTAATATAAACATACGATTAGTTCCGTTCAACGTGTTCATTAATATAAACATACGATTAGTTCCGTTCAACGTGTTCATTACTATAAACATATGATTAGTTCCGTTCAATGTGTTCATTACTATAAACACATGAGTAGTTCCGTTAAACGTGTTCATTAATATAAACATACGATTAGTTCCGTTCAACGTGTTCATTAATATAAACATACGATTAGTTCCGTTCAACGTGTTCATTACTATAAACACATGAGTAGTTCCGTTAAACGCGTTCATTAATATAAACATACGATTAGTTCCGTTCAACGTGTTCATTACTAGAAACATACGATTAGTTCCGTTCAACGTGTTCATTACTATAACCATATGATTAGTTCCGTTAAACGCGTTCATTACTAGAAACATACGATTAGTTCCGTTCAACGTGTTCATTACTATAAACATATGATTAGTTCCGTTCAACGTGTTCATTACTAGAAACATACGATTAGTTCCGTTCAACGTGTTCATTACTATAAACATATGATTAGTTCCGTTCAACTTGTTCATTACTAGAAACATATGATTAGTTCCGTTAAACGCGTTCATTAATAGAAACACATGAGTAGTTCCGTTCAACGTGTTCATTACTAGAAACACATGATTAGTTCCGTTTAACGCGTTCATTAATAGAAACATATGATTAGTTCCGTTCAACGTGTTCATTAATAGAAACATATGATTAGTTCCGTTCAACGTGTTCATTACTAGAAACACATGATTAGTTCCGTTTAACGCGTTCATTAATAGAAACATATGATTAGTTCCGTTCAGCGTGTTCATTAATAGAAACATATGATTAGTTCCGTTCAACGTGTTCATTACCAGAAACACATGATTAGTTCCGTACAATGTGTTCATTAATAGAAACATATGATTAGTTCCGTTAAACGTGCTATAATTACCAGAAACATACGTTTAGTTCCGTTCAACGTGTTCATTACTAGAAACACATGATTAGTTCCGTACAATGTGTTCATTAATAGAAACATATGATTAGTTCCGTTAAACGTGCTATAATTACCAGAAACATACCTTTAGTTCCGTTCAACGTGTTCATTACTAGAAACACATGATTAGTTCCGTTTAACGCGTTCATTAATAGAAACATATGATTAGTTCCGTTCAGCGTGTTCATTACCAAAAACATACGTTTATTTCCGTTCAACGTGTTCATTACCAGAAACACATGATTAGTTCCGTACAATGTGTTCATTAATAGAAACAAATGATTAGTTCCGTTAAACGTGCTATAATTACCAGAAACGTACGTTTAGTTCCGTTCAACGTGTTCATTACTAGTAACATATGATTAGTTCCGTTCAACGCGTTCATTAATATAAACATATGATTAGTTCTGTTAAACGTGTTCATTAATATAAATATATGATTAGTTCCGTTAAACGCGTTCATTACTATAAACATATGATTAGTTCCGTTAAACGCGTTCATTAATATAAACATGTGATTAGTTCCGTTAAACGCGTTCATTACTAGAAACATACGATTAGTTCCGTTCAACGTGTTCATTACTATAAACATATGATTAGTTCCGTTCAACGTGTTCATTACTAGAAACATACGATTAGTTCCGTTCAACGTGTTCATTACTATAAACATATGATTAGTTCCGTTCAACTTGTTCATTACTAGAAACATATGATTAGTTCCGTTAAACGCGTTCATTAATAGAAACACATGAGTAGTTCCGTTCAACGTGTTCATTACTAGAAACACATGATTAGTTCCGTTTAACGCGTTCATTAATAGAAACATATGATTAGTTCCGTTCAACGTGTTCATTAATATAAACATACGATTAGTTCCGTTCAACGTGTTCATTACTAGAAACACATGATTAGTTCCGTTTAACGCGTTCATTAATAGAAACATATGATTAGTTCCGTTCAGCGTGTTCATTAATATAAACATACGATTAGTTCCGTTCAACGCGTTCATTAATATAAACATACGATTAGTTCCGTTAAACATGTTCATTAATAGAAACATATGATAAGTTCCGTTAAACGTGCTATAATTACCAGAAACATACGTTTAGTTCCGTTCAACGTGTTCATTACTAGAAACACATGATTAGTTCCGTTTAACGCGTTCATTAATAGAAACATACGATTAGTTCCGTTAAACGTGTTCATTAATAGAAACATATGATTAGTTCCGTTAAACGTGTTCATTAATAGAAACATATGATTAGTTCCGTTCAGCGTGTTCATTACCAGAAACATACGTTTATTTCCGTTCAACGTGTTCATTACCAGAAACACATGATTAGTTCCGTACAATGTGTTCATTAATATAAACACATGATTAGATCCGTTCAACGTGTTCATTACTAGAAACATACGTTTAGTTCCGTTCAACGTGTTCATTACTAGAAACACATGATTAGTTCAGTTCAACATGTCCATTACCAGAAACATACGTTTAGTTCCGTTCAACGCGTTCATTACTATAAACATATGATTAGTTCCGTTAAACGCGTTCATTAATAGAAACATATGACTAGTTCCGTTCAACGTGTTCATTACTAGAAACATACGATTAGTTCCGTTCAACGTGTTCATTACTATAAACATATGATTAGTTCCGTTAAACGCGTTCATTACTAGAAACATAAGATTAGTTCCGTTCAACGTGTTCATTACTAGAAATATAAGATTAGTTCCGTTCAACGTGTTCATTACTAGAATCATACGATTAGTTCCGTCCAACGTGTTCATTACTATAAACATATGACTAGTTCCGTTAAACGCGTTCATTACTATAAACATATGATTAGTTCCGTTCAACGTGTTCATTAATATAAACATACGTTTAGTTCCGTTCAACGTGTTCATTACCAGAAACATACGATTAGTTCCGTTCAACGTGTTCATTACTATTAACATATGATTAGTTCCGTTCAACGCGTTCATTACTATAAACATATGATTAGTTCCGTTAAACGCGTTCATTACTAGAAACATACGATTAGTTCCGTTCAACGCGTTCATTAATATAAACATATGATTAGTTCTGTTAAACGTGTTCATTAATATAAATATATGATTAGTTCCGTTAAACGCGTTCATTACTATAAACATATGATTAGTTCCGTTAAACGCGTTCATTAATATAAACATGTGATTAGTTCCGTTAAACGTGTTCATTACTAGAAACATACGATTAGTTCCGTTCAACGCGTTCATTAATAGAAACATATGATTAGTTCCGTTCAACGTGTTCATTAATAGAAACATACGATTAGTTCCGTTCAACGTGTTCATTAATAGAAACATACGATTAGTTCCGTTCAACTCGTTCATTAATAGAAACATATGATTAGTTCCGTTAAACGTATTCATTACTAGAAACATACGATTAGTTCCGTTCAACGTGTCCATTAATATAAACATATGATTAGTTCCGTTAAACGTGTTCATTAATATAAACATACGATTAGTTCCGTTCAACGTGTTCATTAATATAAACATACGATTAGTTCCGTTCAACGTGTTCATTACTATAAACATATGATTAGTTCCGTTCAATGTGTTCATTACTATAAACACATGAGTAGTTCCGTTAAACGTGTTCATTAATATAAACATACGATTAGTTCCGTTCAACGTGTTCATTAATATAAACATACGATTAGTTCCGTTCAACGTGTTCATTACTATAAACACATGAGTAGTTCCGTTAAACGCGTTCATTAATATAAACATACGATTAGTTCCGTTCAACGTGTTCATTACTAGAAACATACGATTAGTTCCGTTCAACGTGTTCATTACTATAACCATATGATTAGTTCCGTTAAACGCGTTCATTACTAGAAACATACGATTAGTTCCGTTCAACGTGTTCATTACTATAAACATATGATTAGTTCCGTTCAACGTGTTCATTACTAGAATCATACGATTAGTTCCGTTCAACGTGTTCATTACTATAAACATATGATTAGTTCCGTTCAACTTGTTCATTACTAGAAACATATGATTAGTTCCGTTAAACGCGTTCATTAATAGAAACACATGAGTAGTTCCGTTCAACGTGTTCATTACTAGAAACACATGATTAGTTCCGTTTAACGCGTTCATTAATAGAAACATATGATTAGTTCCGTTCAACGTGTTCATTAATAGAAACATATGATTAGTTCCGTTCAACGTGTTCATTACTAGAAACACATGATTAGTTCCGTTTAACGCGTTCATTAATAGAAACATATGATTAGTTCCGTTCAGCGTGTTCATTAATAGAAACATATGATTAGTTCCGTTCAACGTGTTCATTACCAGAAACACATGATTAGTTCCGTACAATGTGTTCATTAATAGAAACATATGATTAGTTCCGTTAAACGTGCTATAATTACCAGAAACATACGTTTAGTTCCGTTCAACGTGTTCATTACTAGAAACACATGATTAGTTCCGTACAATGTGTTCATTAATAAGAACATATGATTAGTTCCGTTAAACGTGCTATAATTACCAGAAACATACCTTTAGTTCCGTTCAACGTGTTCATTACTAGAAACACATGATTAGTTCCGTTTAACGCGTTCATTAATAGAAACATATGATTAGTTCCGTTCAGCGTGTTCATTACCAAAAACATACGTTTATTTCCGTTCAACGTGTTCATTACCAGAAACACATGATTAGTTCCGTACAATGTGTTCATTAATAGAAACATATGATTAGTTCCGTTAAACGTGCTATAATTACCAGAAACGTACGTTTAGTTCCGTTCAACGTGTTCATTACTAGTAACATATGATTAGTTCCGTTCAACGCGTTCATTAATATAAACATATGATTAGTTCTGTTAAACGTGTTCATTAATAGAAATATATGATTAGTTCCGTTAAACGCGTTCATTACTATAAACATATGATTAGTTCCGTTAAACGCGTTCATTAATATAAACATGTGATTAGTTCCGTTAAACGCGTTCATTACTATAAACATATGATTAGTTCCGTTAAACGCGTTCATTACTAGAAACACATGATTAGTTCCGTTTAACGCGTTCATTAATAGAAACATACGATTAGTTCCGTTAAACGTGTTCATTAATAGAAACATATGATTAGTTCCGTTAAACGTGTTCATTAATAGAAACATATGATTAGTTCCGTTCAGCGTGTTCATTACCAGAAACATACGTTTATTTCCGTTCAACGTGTTCATTACCAGAAACACATGATTAGTTCCGTACAATGTGTTCATTAATATAAACACATGATTAGATCCGTTCAACGTGTTCATTACTAGAAACATACGTTTAGTTCCGTTCAACGTGTTCATTACTAGAAACACATGATTAGTTCAGTTCAACATGTCCATTACCAGAAACATACGTTTAGTTCCGTTCAACGCGTTCATTACTATAAACATATGATTAGTTCCGTTAAACGCGTTCATTAATAGAAACATATGACTAGTTCCGTTCAACGTGTTCATTACTAGAAACATACGATTAGTTCCGTTCAACGTGTTCATTACTATAAACATATGATTAGTTCCGTTAAACGCGTTCATTACTAGAAACATAAGATTAGTTCCGTTCAACGTGTTCATTACTAGAAATATAAGATTAGTTCCGTTCAACGTGTTCATTACTAGAATCATACGATTAGTTCCGTCCAACGTGTTCATTACTATAAACATATGACTAGTTCCGTTAAACGCGTTCATTACTATAAACATATGATTAGTTCCGTTCAACGTGTTCATTAATATAAACATACGTTTAGTTCCGTTCAACGTGTTCATTACCAGAAACATACGATTAGTTCCGTTCAACGTGTTCATTACTATTAACATATGATTAGTTCCGTTCAACGCGTTCATTACTATAAACATATGATTAGTTCCGTTAAACGCGTTCATTACTAGAAACATACGATTAGTTCCGTTCAACGCGTTCATTAATATAAACATATGATTAGTTCTGTTAAACGTGTTCATTAATATAAATATATGATTAGTTCCGTTAAACGCGTTCATTACAATAAACATATGATTAGTTCCGTTAAACGCGTTCATTAATATAAACATGTGATTAGTTCCGTTAAACGTGTTCATTACTAGAAACATACGATTAGTTCCGTTCAACGCGTTCATTAATAGAAACATATGATTAGTTCCGTTCAACGTGTTCATTAATAGAAACATACGATTAGTTCCGTTCAACGTGTTCATTAATAGAAACATACGATTAGTTCCGTTCAACTCGTTCATTAATAGAAACATATGATTAGTTCCGTTAAACGTATTCATTACTAGAAACATACGATTAGTTCCGTTCAACGTGTCCATTAATATAAACATATGATTAGTTCCGTTAAACGTGTTCATTAATATAAACATACGATTAGTTCCGTTCAACGTGTTCATTAATATAAACATACGATTAGTTCCGTTCAACGTGTTCATTACTATAAACATATGATTAGTTCCGTTCAATGTGTTCATTACTATAAACACATGAGTAGTTCCGTTAAACGTGTTCATTAATATAAACATACGATTAGTTCCGTTCAACGTGTTCATTAATATAAACATACGATTAGTTCCGTTCAACGTGTTCATTACTATAAACACATGAGTAGTTCCGTTAAACGCGTTCATTAATATAAACATACGATTAGTTCCGTTCAACGTGTTCATTACTAGAAACATACGATTAGTTCCGTTCAACGTGTTCATTACTATAACCATATGATTAGTTCCGTTAAACGCGTTCATTACTAGAAACATACGATTAGTTCCGTTCAACGTGTTCATTACTATAAACATATGATTAGTTCCGTTCAACGTGTTCATTACTAGAAACATACGATTAGTTCCGTTCAACTTGTTCATTACTAGAAACATATGATTAGTTCCGTTAAACGCGTTCATTAATAGAAACACATGAGTAGTTCCGTTCAACGTGTTCATTACTAGAAACACATGATTAGTTCCGTTTAACGCGTTCATTAATAGAAACATATGATTAGTTCCGTTCAACGTGTTCATTAATAGAAACATATGATTAGTTCCGTTCAACGTGTTCATTACTAGAAACACATGATTAGTTCCGTTTAACGCGTTCATTAATAGAAACATATGATTAGTTCCGTTCAGCGTGTTCATTAATAGAAACATATGATTAGTTCCGTTCAACGTGTTCATTACCAGAAACACATGATTAGTTCCGTACAATGTGTTCATTAATAGAAACATATGATTAGTTCCGTTAAACGTGCTATAATTACCAGAAACATACGTTTAGTTCCGTTCAACGTGTTCATTACTAGAAACACATGATTAGTTCCGTACAATGTGTTCATTAATAGAAACATATGATTAGTTCCGTTAAACGTGCTATAATTACCAGAAACATACCTTTAGTTCCGTTCAACGTGTTCATTACTAGAAACACATGATTAGTTCCGTTTAACGCGTTCATTAATAGAAACATATGATTAGTTCCGTTCAGCGTGTTCATTACCAAAAACATACGTTTATTTCCGTTCAACGTGTTCATTACCAGAAACACATGATTAGTTCCGTACAATGTGTTCATTAATAGAAACATATGATTAGTTCCGTTAAACGTGCTATAATTACCAGAAACATACGTTTAGTTCCGTTCAACGTGTTCATTACTAGTAACATATGATTAGTTCCGTTCAACGCGTTCATTAATATAAACATATGATTAGTTCTGTTAAACGTTTTCATTAATAGAAATATATGATTAGTTCCGTTAAACGCGTTCATTACTATAAACATATGATTAGTTCCGTTAAACGCGTTCATTAATATAAACATGTGATTAGTTCCGTTAAACGCGTTCATTACTATAAACATATGATTAGTTCCGTTAAACGCGTTCATTACTATAAACATATGATTAGTTCCGTTAAACGCGTTCATTAATATAAACATGTGATTAGTTCCGTTAAACGTGTTCATTACTAGAAACACATGATTAGTTCCGTACAATGTGTTCATTAATATAAACACATGATTAGATCCGTTCAACGTGTTCATTACTAGAAACATACGTTTAGTTCCGTTCAACGTGTTCATTACTAGAAACACATGATTAGTTCAGTTCAACATGTCCATTACCAGAAACATACGTTTAGTTCCGTTCAACGCGTTCATTACTATAAACATATGATTAGTTCCGTTAAACGCGTTCATTAATAGAAACATATGACTAGTTCCGTTCAACGTGTTCATTACTAGAAACATACGATTAGTTCCGTTCAACGTGTTCATTACTATAAACATATGATTAGTTCCGTTAAACGCGTTCATTACTAGAAACATAAGATTAGTTCCGTTCAACGTGTTCATTACTAGAAATATAAGATTAGTTCCGTTCAACGTGTTCATTACTAGAATCATACGATTAGTTCCGTCCAACGTGTTCATTACTATAAACATATGACTAGTTCCGTTAAACGCGTTCATTACTATAAACATATGATTAGTTCCGTTCAACGTGTTCATTAATATAAACATACGTTTAGTTCCGTTCAACGTGTTCATTACCAGAAACATACGATTAGTTCCGTTCAACGTGTTCATTACTATTAACATATGATTAGTTCCGTTCAACGCGTTCATTACTATAAACATATAATTAGTTCCGTTAAACGCGTTCATTACTAGAAACATACGATTAGTTCCGTTCAACGCGTTCATTAATATAAACATATGATTAGTTCTGTTAAACGTGTTCATTAATAGAAATATATGATTAGTTCCGTTAAACGCGTTCATTACTATAAACATATGATTAGTTCCGTTAAACGCGTTCATTAATATAAACATGTGATTAGTTCCGTTAAACGTGTTCATTACTAGAAACATACGATTAGTTCCGTTCAACGCGTTCATTAATAGAAACATATGATTAGTTCCGTTCAACGTGTTCATAAATAGAAACATACGATTAGTTCCGTTCAACGTGTTCATTAATAGAAACATACGATTAGTTCCGTTCAACTCGTTCATTAATAGAAACATATGATTAGTTCCGTTAAACGTGTTCATTACTAGAAACATACGATTAGTTCCGTTCAACGTGTCCATTAATATAAACATATGATTAGTTCCGTTAAACGTGTTCATTAATATAAACATACGATTAGTTCCGTTCAACGTGTTCATTAATATAAACATACGATTAGTTCCGTTCAACGTGTTCATTACTATAAACATATGATTAGTTCCGTTCAACGTGTTCATTACTATAAACACATGAGTAGTTCCGTTAAACGTGTTCATTAATATAAACATACGATTAGTTCCGTTCAACGTGTTCATTACTATAAACACATGAGTAGTTCCGTTAAACGCGTTCATTAATATAAACATACGATTAGTTCCGTTCAACGTGTTCATTACTAGAAACATACGATTAGTTCCGTTCAACGTGTTCATTACTATAACCATATGATTAGTTCCGTTAAACGCGTTCATTACTAGAAACATACGATTAGTTCCGTTCAACGTGTTCATTACTATAAACATATGATTAGTTCCGTTCAACGTGTTCATTACTAGAAACATACGATTAGTTCCGTTCAACGTGTTCATTACTATAAACATATGATTAGTTCCGTTCAACTTGTTCATTACTATAAACATATGATTAGTTCCGTTAAACGCGTTCATTAATAGAAACACATGAGTAGTTCCGTTCAACGTGTTCATTACTAGAAACACATGATTAGTTCCGTTTAACGCGTTCATTAATAGAAACATATGATTAGTTCCGTTCAACGTGTTCATTAATAGAAACATATGATTAGTTCCGTTCAACGTGTTCATTACTAGAAACACATGATTAGTTCCGTTTAACGCGTTCATTAATAGAAACATATGATTAGTTCCGTTCAGCGTGTTCATTAATAGAAACATATGATTAGTTCCGTTCAACGTGTTCATTACCAGAAACACATGATTAGTTCCGTACAATGTGTTCATTAATAGAAACATATGATTAGTTCCGTTAAACGTGCTATAATTACCAGAAACATACGTTTAGTTCCGTTCAACGTGTTCATTACTAGAAACACATGATTAGTTCCGTACAATGTGTTCATTAATAGAAACATATGATTAGTTCCGTTAAACGTGCTATAATTACCAGAAACATACCTTTAGTTCCGTTCAACGTGTTCATTACTAGAAACACATGATTAGTTCCGTTTAACGCGTTCATTAATAGAAACATATGATTAGTTCCGTTCAGCGTGTTCATTACCAAAAACATACGTTTATTTCCGTTCAACGTGTTCATTACCAGAAACACATGATTAGTTCCGTACAATGTGTTCATTAATAGAAACATATGATTAGTTCCGTTAAACGTGCTATAATTACCAGAAACATACGTTTAGTTCCGTTCAACGTGTTCATTACTAGTAACATATGATTAGTTCCGTTCAACGCGTTCATTAATATAAACATATGATTAGTTCTGTTAAACGTGTTCATTAATAGAAATATATGATTAGTTCCGTTAAACGCGTTCATTACTATAAACATATGATTAGTTCCGTTAAACGCGTTCATTAATATAAACATGTGATTAGTTCCGTTAAACGCGTTCATTACTATAAACATATGATTAGTTCCGTTAAACGCGTTCATTACTATAAACATATGATTAGTTCCGTTAAACGCGTTCATTAATATAAACATGTGATTAGTTCCGTTAAACGTGTTCATTACTAGAAACACATGATTAGTTCCGTACAATGTGTTCATTAATATAAACACATGATTAGATCCGTTCAACGTGTTCATTACTAGAAACATACGTTTAGTTCCGTTCAACGTGTTCATTACTAGAAACACATGATTAGTTCAGTTCAACATGTCCATTACCAGAAACATACGTTTAGTTCCGTTCAACGCGTTCATTACTATAAACATATGATTAGTTCCGTTAAACGCGTTCATTAATAGAAACATATGACTAGTTCCGTTCAACGTGTTCATTACTAGAAACATACGATTAGTTCCGTTCAACGTGTTCATTACTATAAACATATGATTAGTTCCGTTAAACGCGTTCATTACTAGAAACATAAGAGTAGTTCCGTTCAACGTGTTCATTACTAGAAATATAAGATTAGTTCCGTTCAACGTGTTCATTACTAGAATCATACGATTAGTTCCGTCCAACGTGTTCATTACTATAAACATATGACTAGTTCCGTTAAACGCGTTCATTACTATAAACATATGATTAGTTCCGTTCAACGTGTTCATGAATATAAACATACGTTTAGTTCCGTTCAACGTGTTCATTACCAGAAACATACGATTAGTTCCGTTCAACGTGTTCATTACTATTAACATATGATTAGTTCCGTTCAACGCGTTCATTACTATAAACATATGATTAGTTCCGTTAAACGCGTTCATTACTAGAAACATACGATTAGTTCCGTTCAACGCGTTCATTAATATAAACATATGATTAGTTCTGTTAAACGTGTTCATTAATAGAAATATATGATTAGTTCCGTTAAACGCGTTCATTACTATAAACATATGATTAGTTCCGTTAAACGCGTTCATTAATATAAACATGTGATTAGTTCCGTTAAACGTGTTCATTACTAGAAACATACGATTAGTTCCGTTCAACGCGTTCATTAATAGAAACATATGATTAGTTCCGTTCAACGTGTTCATAAATAGAAACATACGATTAGTTCCGTTCAACGTGTTCATTAATAGAAACATACGATTAGTTCCGTTCAACTCGTTCATTAATAGAAACATATGATTAGTTCCGTTAAACGTGTTCATTACTAGAAACATACGATTAGTTCCGTTCAACGTGTCCATTAATATAAACATATGATTAGTTCCGTTAAACGTGTTCATTAATATAAACATACGATTAGTTCCGTTCAACGTGTTCATTAATATAAACATACGATTAGTTCCGTTCAACGTGTTCATTACTATAAACATATGATTAGTTCCGTTCAACGTGTTCATTACTATAAACACATGAGTAGTTCCGTTAAACGTGTTCATTAATATAAACATACGATTAGTTCCGTTCAACGTGTTCATTACTATAAACACATGAGTAGTTCCGTTAAACGCGTTCATTAATATAAACATACGATTAGTTCCGTTCAACGTGTTCATTACTAGAAACATACGATTAGTTCCGTTCAACGTGTTCATTACTATAACCATATGATTAGTTCCGTTAAACGCGTTCATTACTAGAAACATACGATTAGTTCCGTTCAACGTGTTCATTACTATAAACATATGATTAGTTCCGTTCAACGTGTTCATTACTAGAAACATACGATTAGTTCCGTTCAACTTGTTCATTACTAGAAACATATGATTAGTTCCGTTAAACGCGTTCATTAATAGAAACACATGAGTAGTTCCGTTCAACGTGTTCATTACTAGAAACACATGATTAGTTCCGTTTAACGCGTTCATTAATAGAAACATATGATTAGTTCCGTTCAACGTGTTCATTAATAGAAACATATGATTAGTTCCGTTCAACGTGTTCATTACTAGAAACACATGATTAGTTCCGTTTAACGCGTTCATTAATAGAAACATATGATTAGTTCCGTTCAGCGTGTTCATTAATAGAAACATATGATTAGTTCCGTTCAACGTGTTCATTACCAGAAACACATGATTAGTTCCGTACAATGTGTTCATTAATAGAAACATATGATTAGTTCCGTTAAACGTGCTATAATTACCAGAAACATACGTTTAGTTCCGTTCAACGTGTTCATTACTAGAAACACATGATTAGTTCCGTACAATGTGTTCATTAATAGAAACATATGATTAGTTCCGTTAAACGTGCTATAATTACCAGAAACATACCTTTAGTTCCGTTCAACGTGTTCATTACTAGAAACACATGATTAGTTCCGTTTAACGCGTTCATTAATAGAAACATATGATTAGTTCCGTTCAGCGTGTTCATTACCAAAAACATACGTTTATTTCCGTTCAACGTGTTCATTACCAGAAACACATGATTAGTTCCGTACAATGTGTTCATTAATAGAAACATATGATTAGTTCCGTTAAACGTGCTATAATTACCAGAAACATACGTTTAGTTCCGTTCAACGTGTTCATTACTAGTAACATATGATTAGTTCCGTTCAACGCGTTCATTAATATAAACATATGATTAGTTCTGTTAAACGTTTTCATTAATAGAAATATATGATTAGTTCCGTTAAACGCGTTCATTACTATAAACATATGATTAGTTTCCGTTAAACGCGTTCATTAATATAAACATGTGATTAGTTCCGTTAAACGCGTTCATTACTATAAACATATGATTAGTTCCGTTAAACGCGTTCATTACTATAAACATATGATTAGTTCCGTTAAACGCGTTCATTAATATAAACATGTGATTAGTTCCGTTAAACGTGTTCATTACTAGAAACACATGATTAGTTCCGTACAATGTGTTCATTAATATAAACACATGATTAGATCCGTTCAACGTGTTCATTACTAGAAACATACGTTTAGTTCCGTTCAACGTGTTCATTACTAGAAACACATGATTAGTTCAGTTCAACATGTCCATTACCAGAAACATACGTTTAGTTCCGTTCAACGCGTTCATTACTATAAACATATGATTAGTTCCGTTAAACGCGTTCATTAATAGAAACATATGACTAGTTCCGTTCAACGTGTTCATTACTAGAAACATACGATTAGTTCCGTTCAACGTGTTCATTACTATAAACATATGATTAGTTCCGTTAAACGCGTTCATTACTAGAAACATAAGATTAGTTCCGTTCAACGTGTTCATTACTAGAAATATAAGATTAGTTCCGTTCAACGTGTTCATTACTAGAATCATACGATTAGTTCCGTCCAACGTGTTCATTACTATAAACATATGACTAGTTCCGTTTAAACGCGTTCATTACTATAAACATATGATTAGTTCCGTTCAACGTGTTCATTAATATAAACATACGTTTAGTTCCGTTCAACGTGTTCATTACCAGAAACATACGATTAGTTCCGTTCAACGTGTTCATTACTATTAACATATGATTAGTTCCGTTCAACGCGTTCATTACTATAAACATATAATTAGTTCCGTTAAACGCGTTCATTACTAGAAACATACGATTAGTTCCGTTCAACGCGTTCATTAATATAAACATATGATTAGTTCTGTTAAACGTGTTCATTAATAGAAATATATGATTAGTTCCGTTAAACGCGTTCATTACTATAAACATATGATTAGTTCCGTTAAACGCGTTCATTAATATAAACATGTGATTAGTTCCGTTAAACGTGTTCATTACTAGAAACAACGATTAGTTCCGTTCAACGCGTTCATTAATAGAAACATATGATTAGTTCCGTTCAACGTGTTCATAAATAGAAACATACGATTAGTTCCGTTCAACGTGTTCATTAATAGAAACATACGATTAGTTCCGTTCAACTCGTTCATTAATAGAAACATATGATTAGTTCCGTTTAAACGTGTTCATTACTAGAAACATACGATTAGTTCCGTTCAACGTGTCCATTAATATAAACATATGATTAGTTCCGTTAAACGTGTTCATTAATATAAACATACGATTAGTTCCGTTCAACGTGTTCATTAATATAAACATACGATTAGTTCCGTTCAACGTGTTCATTACTATAAACATATGATTAGTTCGTTCAACGTGTTCATTACTATAAACACATGAGTAGTTCCGTTAAACGTGTTTCATTAATATAAACATACGATTAGTTCCGTTCAACGT